>OW679195.1:113616613-113669855 GCA_940337035.1 Agriotes lineatus | reverse complement strand
TTCGAGCTACACTGTAGGTACATACAGTGACGTTGTTCAGGAAATTATAAAGGTTGAATTTTATCTGTAAATCAATGTGAGCCGGTATGAGTAACAAAAGATTTGTTTAAATTATTTCCGTGGTTGTTTTTTTTATTGTAAATTTATCTTTCGCTGTAGGGTGACTTTCAGGAAGGTTTTAGAATAAACAAATTCAGATTTAACAGGTATTACAGAGGACACGAACGTCAAGGTAAGTCCCTGACTGTGAGGAACTGCTAAGTACACTTAAATAAATTGATTGGATTCCATTTTGTAGTTTGAATAATCCACTAATTGTTTAAGTACAACACCACCTGGCACCTACGGACATTCCATTCTGAGTTATCATAAACCCACAATTCTATCGCTGTTGAACTGTTCTCGACTATATCTAGCTGAAGTAAATCATTATAGCAGGACTGATTAGTTTTGTGGATCACTATCATATTTGTCAGTACCAATAGCATCTTACCGCTGTGTACAAACTGGCTTCCATTGTAAAGCCTTGCTTGCGTTTTAAATTAAATTAGATCCTGTAATAACCTAGCGCTGCAACGCGGAGCAGTTGCCTGTTTAACATAAACGTTTTTTAATATCAATAGTTATATAACAAGGGCGAGACATACTTACCGATAATTTTGCACACGCCAAGGGTTGAGTGCTGGTTGCAATAAAAAGTGTCCCGAGGGCAGTTTTCTAAGGGCAACCAGCACGATGACTCTTGGCACGGGCAAAATTATCGGTAAGTATGTCTTCCAGTATAAGGCCTGCATCAAGTATAGTTCATAAAATTCGAATTACGAAAAAAGGCTGCTTAAATCAGCCATAGTTTAGAAAGCAAGCACAAAGTTGTAAAATGCTGACAATTTTTGTTAAGTTCCAAAAAATATTAATGTGCAAGTGTGTAAAACTGAGTGAAAAAATGTAGACAAATTATATGAAAACTCTTAACATGCTAAACATTTTATAGCAAAGTGTGTCTTAAACATAAATACGTTATGACACTGGTTGAAAGCCATCAATATGTTTAAAACGCGCACCTCATGATCCTGAAATTCACCAAAAAAACGTCAAAATGAGGTCTCAAAAACTGTATGACCTAATCTGAGAAAAAAGCTTGTTTAGTTTTGGATGACAAAACCTATTGTTACGGTTTTACGATCGGGCTATTTAAAAATTATACGACGCTTCTAGTTTTAAACGTTTATTTACAATGATTAATTAATTATTATTTACAAACACAAGAATTATGAAGCAGAACACAAATTACTTATAACTACAGGCACTATTTCTAACAACGATACGCTAATTATTTATTTATTCACAACTTAAACATTAAGGATTTATCTGCTTATTTATCTGTTATTTATTTCACTACGGTTCGTTTATCACGCGCGCTTCGAGTCTGATGGGAGAACTGATCACTATTCCTGCTGACGCATATTTATATTGCCGGCTAATTTCCGTCTAGAGCAATCTAGACTTCGCTCGACCTTTCTGGGAAGCGTGAGTCATTTCTTGCATCTGGCTGCAAGGTCGCTGACGTCACGCGTCTGCACCTGGGTCCAAAACGGCCTGTCGAGTATTGATCGCGACGTTTCTGGAACAAGTCGGCCGAGTCAGATCTCCGGGGCAACGACCTGGCCGCAGAATCGTTACACTATGCTAAAGCAAACTGCTCTACTCTTTCTGAACCATTTATTTACAGCTTTAGAGGGCAAAATTCTTCCTGAATCTAAAATATTATTTGTGATAGGAAAATTGTGTCTTTCTTGTATGGTAAGCGACTTGTCAGTGTGGATGTCGAAACACTGCATACATGACATAAAGTACTACTACTCACCCTTGCAGAAACGCCTGCTTCTATTTCTGAGCGAGTGTGATGGCCGATGGCCCAACATTCTTTTGACCAGGCATGGCATCAGCATATTATAGAAGAGCTACTCTTAACTTACTGAATGAAAATTAAGCTGATTTTGTGCCCAAACTACTAGAAATATTAGATACTTTCAGAAAAAAAATTGAAAAAGAGCAACACCACATAGCATATTGTTAAAAAGATCCTGTTCGCAACTATTTTTCATAGTTGTTCTTGCTTTACCTCTTATTCTTTTCTTGAGCTTTCTTCACTCTATTTTTTGCTTCGAGATCCTCTGCTTTGCCATTCTTACTGTGAAACTTCTTAGTCTTTTACTTTTTATACAGGGTGTTATGGAAATGAGTGCAAATATTTTAAGACATAACAGAATTCGCTAAACTGAACGACATCTCCATATATAATTTTTTCGAAAACGCCCTGAAAACTGAGTTCAAATTAAAAAAATATTTACTCTAAAAATTCATACCCGCCTATGGAATAATATTTTAATTTAATGGAACAACACACAAAATATATTTCTTTAATATGCAAATCAACAAAAACTGATAAAACCTTTAGTTCACATCTGGCCACCAACGTACCTTATCAATTGAGGTAGGTAAGTTATTGACCGCATGTTTTTTGTGCAAGAACTTTGCAGTTTTAGGCTCGATCCACACTATCGGGCTGCTCTCGGTTCGATCTCGCTCCGCTCAATTTTTTATACATTGTTAGCAATGGGCGCGATCTGAGCTTGAGCGTTACCTATAGTGTGAATGTGCCCATTGCTAACAATGTATAAATATTTGAGCGGAGCGAGATCTAACCGAGAGCAGCCCGGTAGTGTGGATCGAGCATTAATATACTTGTGTATAATAGTTCACCTTTAACTTAGATTTGCTTATCAAACAGCTCGTCAAATTTAGGGGAGATAAATGATTGAAAAACTCTGCGATTAAATGAAAAACGATAAATAGAAAAGTTATTCATTTTGGTTAGCTGTATCACTGGTTAAATTATTGCATGGACTTCCATAACACCCTGTATAGTAAGATTTATCCTGTGTTCGGAGGTAGCTAGAAATTTCTGCAGCCGTAGTTAGCTGTTTTGTTATCGAACTACCTCTCTTTATTTACGGAGGGGGGGAGCTCTTTATTATTTTTTGCTGCGTTGTTTAATTGTCCTATTTACGTTGCTTCAATTTTATGAATTGATTTATGTGTTGCATGCTGTGACCATTTGTATTTACACTTTACATTTCCTGTTATGCAGCCCCAGCCATTAAAGTTGTAATATATCTCATTTGTAAAACTACATTTTTGTTTCATTGAGTGAAAGTACCATTCGATAAGCAATAAGGGAGCGAGCTTTTCAAACGCAAAAGCGATTAGGTCATTAGTTGAAATGAAATTAAGCTTTCATGTAAGTATCATTTGCACCAGAGCCCACTGCTTCGACCGTGAACGAAGTAGATCCATACAGCTACAGGTTGAATTTCACGGTGGCGCCTTGGCATTCTTCGTCATTTTCACTGTGCTAAGACAGGCCCGGAGTTCACGACTAACGTACACCTTACCCTCCCGGCGAGCTAGCTGAGGACAATCGGAAGCTAATACCATTGCCTCCCAGCGTAAACCAACCTGTGGTAAGTGCGGTCCGGTGTCGTAAAAAAATTCTGATTGATACATCGTAAGCAGGTGTAACCAATGTCTGGGTTAGGTTTGAATTCACCACTTGCCACTGGAAACACGTCGAAGAATTTATGTTTATATTTTCGTAGCTTATTTAATTGTACCACCAACAGAACTCAACAGAAAATGTAAGAACAGTCACTATTAATTGTTGCTGTGTCATACTCTGGAAGCTAAGCGCACCCATCGTGCGGTTGTACTTTTAACAATTCAAAGCATTCATTTCCTACAAACCCCTCGCGTTCCTTCTCGGTATATTAAGGTATGCAAAAACACATCAACACGTACTACTTAAGCTACCAGTGGCATCCGCTTCACTTTAACAGATTTTACTAGGTAGATATTAAAGTCTACTAGCAAACAATGGAGAACATGTACAAATCGGCTGTATATTAAAATGTTACAAATATACTGTAACGTTTCGCCCAGAGCGAACGCGAAATTAAAAATTAATTCGTGCGTTCGCCCATGGCGTAAATCACGTTAAGAACCGGAGCTCTGCATCGTTGAGCCGCTTGGACGACGATAAGCGACGTCATCGCGGGCAGACGCAGGGATTTCTCCGCGCACCTAAAGAAAGGATCCCCTACTCAAACGAACCGGCTCGAACCGCTGATTCCACTAGCCTAGGGTATATAAGGAGAAAACGAAGCCAGTACAAGAGAGAATTTTCCTAGAATTTTCCCTGCTCCTTCTCTCTCACCTAGTTCTACCAGGAGGCTGCCGTTGTGTGCTATTCGGTAGGAAATCTGCCAAACTACCCGCTTGCTCCTTCTCACCAGGAGGGTGCCGTTGTGTGCTATCCGGAGAGAAACTCGGCAAACTACCCGCTTGTTCCTTTTGCCCAGTAGGGTGCCGTTGTGTGCTATCCGGAGAGAAACCCGCCAAACTACCCGCTTGTTCCTTCTCACCAGGAGAATGCCGTTGTGTGCTATCCGGAGAGAAATCTGCCAAACTACCCGCTGATTTTGCCGATCAGACCACCTCGAATAAATCACCAGGTTCCGTCCATTCCGCGGACACTTTAGATCCCAATAGCTATTTCTCACTAGCCAAAACGCCTAATTAGCCGGCTTTAAAACCATTAATTACTAGAGCGCGGATTCTAGGGCAATTGCCTAATTGCCATTTTTTTAGGCCCATGTATGGGACTACAACAGAAATTTGTTTCAAACAAAAACAAATTTTTTAATGCATATGTATTAAAGCCTAAATGCCTAAAATGTGAAATAAACGCCTAAGCAACTGTTTTTACTGCCTAAAATAGGCTTTCGTTGTTTTTCGAATTTTAGTGGTTCAGAAACCTTATCCACTTTCATGTGCTTTTTGTTTGACCGATGTGATTTCTTTTTATCTCAAAGCCCTGTCCAAGCAGGAAGAATTTTTGAAACAAAGTCTATGAACGTGAGCTTTTAAGTATTTTTTTTGTTGGAATGCGTTTATGAATGGTTTTGAGTCTCTACATGACCACAATGCTCGAGCGAAGTTTTTGAACACACCCTGCCGATGCCGTTATTTGTCAACAATCCCGATCGGGATTCATCTTGTCTGTGAAACTGTTCGCCAGCAAAATGAAGATGTTAATAATTTAATTAGCAGTGCAGCTTGCAATAAACTTAAGAATGTACTTTCTAAAAATCCTGTACACCAATTTAAGAAAATATTGAGTAGCGAAGAAGTAGAAATAGAAAATGTTGATATAAACTGGAGTATGTACAAATACGCACCTATTACATCTTGCGATGTTCTGTGGTCATTTTCGATGCTGCAAAATGTGTTTACTGAGAAGCGAAGTGGATTTTCATCAGAAAATTTGGAGCAATATTTAGTTGTGTGGGGCAAATGCTCGGTATTTTTAATATTGTACTTATCATCAACTACCATATACATATTATATATTATGAAATTATCATTATTTTATTAGTTAGCATGACTAAGTAAGACATTATTTTTCCACCATTTACTTTTTGCTTATTCCATAGCATCTATTATTTGTTATTGGAATGTTTAAGCTTTACAATTAATAAAAATTAATACCTACAACATTTTTAGCCAATCGTTTTAAGTTCAAAAAAATCAAAACAGTATTCTTTGCCTAATTTAGGCCATGCAGCCTAAATTGCTTACTTTAGGTTTTTAGTGCCTAAACCTGGCATTTTTGTGGCCTGAATAAGGAGCCTATTTTAACTTTTTTAACGGCCTAAAATCCGCGCCCTATTAATTACGACCTGGATGACGTAACGCGAGAGCGGCCTGAAGTTCGCCTCAGAAAGTCCAGCCTGTTGTCAGCCGCAGCGATAGCAAGACGTCCAGGCGAGGCCGCATTAACAATTTCGCAAATCCCATTTTCGGGACATTTCAAGCCGCACATTAGTGGCGAGCCGCGGCCAAACTTCACGTTTTCCCGGCGATCGCCTCCTTCAAGGCCCGAACTTAATTTAATTACAACACCGCTCACCTGGATTTCCAAGGCTCCGAAGAAGATAAACAGACATCCTCGGTCCGGCCTCCCACCAGTCTGCCACATTCAGCACACCTGCAGACCGCGATAACACTAATAGCACCAGGTATACACGTTATTTAATATTATTTTGCCTGCACTTTTGCCCGATTAAAGGTTCAAAGCCGTGTTTCATGTTTACATACAGCTGTCAATTAAGGGCCCCGCTAACAAATGTCATTGCAGCCTTCAGATTCGACGATCAGCCTACGAGCCAGTAGAACTACTCTATGCATCGCCTGGTCCATAAGTAACTGACAGGGCCCGAATCTGACCGAACGAGATCCACTCTTAGAAGAGACTTGATTGAATTACAAACGTTGTTATATTTTTATTTTCTGTCTTTTGAATACAATTTAATTTTATATGTATCTAGCTAAAACTTATTATACGTTTAGAAAAGTTATTCTATCTTTCTTTCTTGGGTAACAAACTTGAGGTTATTAATTGATACTTTGGCTTTTTCTGAGCTATCCGGGGCCGGTATCACTCCGGCAATTGTAGCCAGCACTTTAATCATTATAAATTAAAATTAAAATAGCCAGCACCGGCTACAATACGAGCAGGGTCGCATTGCGTTACAAGCATTACTTTTATATTTTAAGGTTTCGCAAGTGAAATATTTTAATAACTTTAATGGATTACAAACCTTAATTTTTTAGCTTTTAAGCTAGCACATTTTTAAGCTGTATCATTTATGTCAATGAAATGCAAAAATTCATGTTCTGTTGAAATCGATGATACACTGAATAAGCTATACTGATCGGTATTCCAAGTATCAGTGACATTGTTTGTGGATGTTGTTAAGCCTGAAGTTGAAATGGCAACTGCACCTGCGCTTCCTTTCTCCGCAGTCAAAATTAACAATGCGTTTTTGATCTTGGTAGTAACGTCTTAGTTCTTAACAGAACTACGCTAGGTGTATTTCAAGAAATAAAGCATTTAACAATTACCACGGCGGTGTTTTAAATGATTCCTTCAAGAGGATGAGTACCCTCGAAATAACCAGATGTTAATAATAGAAGACCACCGGTCTCCAGCCACAGAGCATACGCATACGCTTGTATAGGTGATTGAAGTAATTGTTACGATTAATACTGGATATATTGATTTACCTCTCTTTTTATATAAATTTTTTTACACACTTAGCTGAAAGAATTATTAACAAACATCTGGTGACCTAATATTTGATGACTAAACTATTAAAAGTAAACACGGAACGAATGGTTAGCAAACGACGCAGTGTATTTACACGTTATAGATGGCATTTGCTGAATAGTGTTGTGTAATAGTAGGAAGCAATTCAGTACCCCTGCCGACCAGAAATGCAGATTTGCTATTACGGCACATTCTTGAGTTATAAAATAAAATTGTTTAGCAATAAATTGTTTAAGTATGTTAACAATAAGATAATTGTTTAACAAAATTAAACACATATCTTGTTTAAACTTCGCTTAAAACATATTTTTTATTTAGGGAATGCAGTTATGTACCGCAAGTAATTAATTTTTATAATATCTTTCGTTGTTATTTTAGCGGTCTAGTTTCAGCAGTGTAGGTTCTGATATAGCACTTTTAATATTTCATGTTACTAGGTCGTGCTAAATTGCTAATGCAGAATCGCAATATTATGTTTACAGCCGTATACCTGTTTAGTGTGTGTTCAGAATTTATGCTTGCATAAATCATGCAGCGCTAACTATAGCGGTGTTCACTTTTTTGTGCGTTGACGTAGGCTACAAAATGTCTTAAAGGGGACGTTTGGCCCAGCTTTTCTGCTGACAAAGTTCATCCAACCCCAAATCATCAACGCGGGACCAATTACCAACTTTCTATTCCTTCAATGCATACCTATCTTTATCTAAGCCACTTACTAAAGCTATTTCAAACAGATTTTAAATTATTTTTACTCTTTTAAGCTTTGAAATGCTTCTCCCTGTTGATGTAATTGTGACAGGCAATAATAAATATATCCTCAAACAATCTGCAATATATGAAAATGAATAACATACATTATTTGGATAAATAAAATTTAAAACATCAAGAAGATGAAGTTCTGTTATTACGTAAACATCTTATAAGCTTTATTTTTTCAAGCTGGGGGGTGGTGGATAGGGGGGGGGTGGAACGTGTAAGGGCTCGAAAAGGACCAAATTTCAGGGTCATCCTAGTAGTGGACTGTATTTTTTAAGTTTGGGTAGTTTAGACAGTTATAGAATAATTCTTTGGAGTGCAGGAATATAAAAGGATGCAGTGCCAACTGCCTTATGCTGCCTCACATAAGGAGGGTAGTAAAGACTTGGTCTTGTTGGTAGAGTAGTACAGACTTGGTCCCGTTGGTAGAGGATGGTGTGCCAAACGGCCTTATGCAGTCTCACATAAGGAGGGTAATAAAGGCTTGGAACCATTTGGCAGAGGTTTGTGAACAATTCGTTTGCACTTCGTACTTTGCAAACCTGATGAATACGTGATAATAAAAAATACGTCTACATAGTTTCCACTTCGTTACATTTGGTATCTACACAATCCAGTACGTAATACAATTCTTCGCACACTTAAATATGAATCTTCTTATAAAAAATCAACTTGTTCATCATCATTTATGGGACTACGAATAACTCCTTAGACAACAGCCAATAGCAAGTCTTGTGTCTTGTACCATCAACTAACGATGTGGATATTTACACATTGTTCGTTTGAAAATAACCTTGCAGACACGTAATTAAGGGAGCACAGGCCCCCCTAAAATCATTTGTTAAGAAAACAATGTTCAAATGCTACCAAACAAGATGCGATCATGGTAACTAGGTAAGTATTTCAGTTGCGAACATTTTATTTATCCCGTAAAACTAAAATCAATTACAATTGTTTGCTTTGCTGGCAAAAAAAAAATCAAATTTTGTCAACTTAAATTATGAAATAAAGAATAACTCGGTAACGGTTACGTTTAAGGCATGTGTCTACCAAGATTTTTCAACTTTAAGTTCTCAATTTCTTTTTGAAATATTGCCTGCTCCTTTAGGGACACCTTGTATGCCTTTGTTACATGACAACTTCTTGCCGTCTTTCTGTATCTAGACACCACCGCTCTCTATTCTGTGCATTTTCCTCCAACATACCTCTTTCTTCCATTATTTTTTTACGCTCTTTGCCTTCTTCCAAGAAGAACCCATTTCATCATTTTAATAGATCATATATGTCTATTAAGGTGTTCAAACCGTTTTAACTTTCTAATTCCATTCTACCAATCACTGTTTGTCGGGCTTTTGATCTTCTTTTAATTATGTAATGTATAGAAACAGAGCTCACTACCATACATTTTGTTTTATTAATGTTCATGTTCAAACCCCACTTGGAGGAAGCAGTATTCATTTGTTTAAGTATCTAGTATGCAAACTTCAAATCGTATGCATCCTGTGCCATTACAATTAGGTAGTCTACAAAATGTATGGTGAATAAAGACTGGTTATTTATTGTTATATCCATTTCTTGATCCCAACAACTTATATAATATACATTTTATAAAAAATTAAATAAATTACGTAAAATACATAGGTATAGCTTTGTTTTATATAATTATTATCATACATTTGCACTGTTTAAATACACTATATCTACTATTGACAAAAAACTTAAAACTAAAAAACTAATATTTGAAACTTGCAAAATAAATGTTCTATCCATGCTGCTGACAGTACGATCCGTGACATGATTTAGGTGCAAGGTCTTCAATAAGAAGCTCTCTTCGCAGTCTTGCCAAGAGTACACTGGTAGGAGCTGCTTGTATTACCAAACATACTGAAATTAAAGTCGTACAAGTTAATGTCGATACCAGTTATGTAATGTAATTAGATAAAAAACGATTGAGATAGAATGGAGCTTTAGAATTAAGGTTGATACATTTTTCTACGTTCTAATGGTGTTCATCTTGTATGCTTGTAAAACTGATAAATTATAAAGTGGTTGAAAATTGGTATTAGTTATCACCAAGCCAGATTGATTTAAAACAGATACTCTTTAAATAAATTGCCTGTTTATAAAATTCTGTTTGCAACAAATTAGTTGTTTGTGAGTTATTAAGTTTAACATAATATTTACAATATTGGTATTGCGCTTATATTTAATTTAATCTTTAAAATTATATTGGGCAACTTGTTTATACATTTTTATGGTGAATGAAAGAATCCATTTCTTAAAAAACTACAAAAATGTGTGGAGTACATGTTGTAACAAATGGAAAGATTAGCAATAATAAACAATTTGTTTTTATGTTTAATAAATTTAACTATGCATTATCTTATTCGGGCAAAATAATTTTGTTGAGGACATCGAAGCGAGGTTTTGAAACGAATTAATGTATTTATGTTTATCGAGTAGAACAAACTTATAAACAAGTGAAATTGCACTGTGGGTCGCGCATAGTCCCACAAAGCTTATATTAAAATCTAGGGAGTTTTATTGCTACTTAAAATAACTATTTGTGTAGTTTGTATTTGTTTAGCAAATATTAAGTAGTATTTCTTGTGTCACAAAGCAGCTATCAAAATTATTATTTAAAATATTGTGCATTTAAATTTATTTTTGATCCAGAAAATGTACACTTGCTTGCTTACAAGCTGATTATTTTGGTTTATTATATGGCATGTAAGATACTCAGTACATAAATCTTGCACAGTAAAACAAACGGCCATTATTTTATTTTAATTGTTTCAAACTGAAAGTACGAAAATATAACAAAAAAATTTCACGAACCCAGATTAGAACTCGCGACCTCTGGCGCGGTAGTCCAGTATGCATTTTACTAGACTATACCATGCCGTCAGCGTGGTTGCGTTACCGCAACTATCAACAAGAATAGAAAGCAATAAAGACATACAACGAAATAAGATATATTTTCCTTTAACGCCAAAGGGGTTATTGTCTTCACAAAAGTTATACAGTTTCATGAGACACATCATATAATTTTGGTTTGGTCGCGATTGATTGAGCGGTTGCGGCAAAAATTGCAAATTAGTAAAAATGGTTAAACCCTAAAGTGGGTAATACCAAAGAGCATATATTTTTTTTTGGTAATGCAGTACAACCTACCGAAGTAAAACGAACTGTATATTGCAAAAAATAAGTAGAGAAAACTGGTAAAATGAAAAAGATGAAAAGATTGAAAGATGAGCGCAACACTTTCAAGAAATCAATTGAAAGCAAAAGAAGCATCAAGGAGCACATCACGAAATAGAAATTAATGTGATCGACGAGCTACAATAATATAAACATTTAGGAAATAACAAGAACGAGGAAAAATATACTATAATAGACCTTTACACAAAATAATTAATATACGAAATTGCGAGAGAAGTTTGGAAAATCAGTAGCCACCTGATAAATGCAAAAATTAGACAACAGGGCGTAGCTTATGTGGATGGTCTAAGCATCTAAGTATAAGAGCTAAGATTGGAGAATAATGAAAAGAAGTAAAGATAAAATTAATAAAAACAGCAAAGAATTTTGAAGTAGAAATAAATTAGGAGAAGACAAAATATATGGAAATAGGAAAAAAACGAAATAAAGAACCTCTACAAATTTTTATACAAAAAAAAACATTTTAAATTGGAAAAAGTCAAAGGTTTTATATTTTTAAAATTGGAAATAACATTGAAGAATAGAATTGAGGAATACGTAAGCAGAAGAGCTCTACAAGCATTCCCTAAATATTACTGAGAGGTAAACTATCAACGAGAATTAAAACTGTACCAATCTATAAACAAATTAATAGTCTCATGCATCAGTGAAACATGGACACTTATAAAACAACTGGAAAACATTTTAAGATGATGGAAAAGAGAAGAAGAATATGTGGACGAAGCGAGGTTAATGAATAATAGAAGAGAAAACGAATCAAAAACTAAGCGATATGTCTAGGCAAGCAGATATCTAACATTAAAATCCAGATAATCCGGTGTTGGGGAGCAGCAGAGATCGAGCAATTAGAAAAATCGAAGAACCGTAGGACCAAAAAAGAAAGAATAACAGAAGAATGCGGTGGACGGTATAGAAGATTTAAAAAAAAATAGAAAATTAAAAAATAAGGCATGGTGAAAGATAAAAACAGCGTGGAACGATGGAGTGCATAAATTCAAACACTTGATAATTACGTTTATTATACACATGCTTCAGTTGCTATTTCATTTCAAGCAAAGAAACCTAAATAAGTTAATATGTTAGTCAATAGATATTTTAAATAAAGATCATTAGGATATCATTTCATTGCTGAATTTTATGACTTCATGAACTCTTAATTATTTATCTCTATAGATAAATTCCTTAATGTGGCTGTTTTGTAAGTGATAACACAATTTGCTTAGTGCAAAGCAAATGAAACAACAATATATCGATTTAGAATGAGAAATCCCCATACTCCAACTTTGTCGCAGTGCTTTGAAATTGAAAGAATACTGTGAAGAAATTATTGACTTTAAAGACCAGCAGTTTCATTTACAAAAAAAAAATGTGTAGCTAAAATATCAATACAATAAGTGTGATTGATGATTACATTGGAAATAAGAAAAAATTATTTAAATATTAAATTTTATTAGAAATATAAAAAATTACCAAGGTAGGTTTAAAGAAATCTTTACTCTGTGCATCTGGTAATTATAGATTTTCTAATACAATCTATATTAAGTATCAAGTGACAAAGAACCACCGAATATAGTTTTTTGGTTCGCATTTGAAAAATTATTTGCTTTATTTTTCGCGCAGTCGTGTACCCTGTTGGTAATAATCGCACTTCCTCCAACATGGTAGTCCTCTGAGCCACTGACTATACTCAACATTTCTCAAAACGATAAATACATTAATATGATGTAATTGGCATGTCGCCTTTGTTGACTTCTTAAAGGCTTTAGACTCTATGGAGATATGGGCGATACTGAAAGCACTTAGTAGCATAATAGTAGCTAAACAGGAAAACAAGTGTCCGTAGGACCATAGAAAGCTGAAAGAAGCACTGGCAGAGGTTCGATTAGTCAGGCTAGCGCACAATCCCATTTGAATGCCACTACTCCGCAGAATAATACAAACATAGCCCACTGCGCATAGGCTACTGCGCATATAGCGGTAACATATATATAAGTTTAATACCAAAATATATGGCGGCGCTGGTGGCTCAGTGGTAAAAGTGATAGACTCCTAACCACAAGTGATCAGTGAACCCGAGTTCAAATCCCGGGATAGACACTACTGTACGTAGAAAAAACGTACCAAAGCACGCCTGATGACGGGAGTAGATCAAGAATTTCCGAAACGTCGTGTGAAAAACCCTAACACAGTGGAAAAAATCTGCTAAACAACTCATAATATAGATTATATTAAATACATGCTTTAAGATCTAAGTGAGAAAGCATTGGATAACGGCCTAAAAATGACTTGGATAATACAAAAATTACAGCGTACCATTCACAACACGAACAAAACAACGAATAAGTAGTAACAGTAGTAACAATACATGGAAATGATATAGAAACGGTCAATTATACTCTACGAAATCGAAAAACAAACAACTGGATACGTAGAAAAACGAAAATGACGGATATATCCCAAATAATCGCAGATTACAAATGGAATTGGGCAGGCCATGTAGCAAGAATGAACAACGATAAATGAGCAAAACGAGTCATCGAATGGTCACCGTGCAGTGGCAGAAGATCAATCGGTCATCCACAAACTAGATGGAAAGATGACATCATAATAACGATAGAATCAAAATGGATGAATAAAGCACAAGACAGAGAATATTGGAGAACTCAGAGGAAGGCATTTGTTCAAAAATGGACAGTTGATGGCTGATTGAAGAAGAGAAGAAAAAGAAGAATTGGCAATTAATTTAATACTTGGTTTGTTTGTTTATGAATGTACCAAGACTGTAGGTTTTTTTTTTCATTTCTCTTTAACACACTTTCCTTTTATATTTACATATTTGCATATACAGGGTGTTACCAAGAGGTTGGGCAAACCTTTATGAGCGTATGGCAAGTGTATGTGGCTCAGAGATACGAGTCTGGTTTAGGGCCAAAAAATCTGGGTTCACACCCCAGTAATTCTGGCCATAGATATCTTGAGTCGACTGCACTGTGATTCCCCAATCCAGCTTTGGCAACCGTGAGGTCTTGATCTCTAAACCTGCACAAAGAGGAGAGTCCGATGCCCCTGCAGTGGGGATGTTAACAACAATGCTGATAGAATAACAACACCTATGGTCGAAAAAGCTCCTTTGAGGAGTAATTCTTATTTTTAATTATGTAGGTACCACAAAAAACATTTAAAATGTTTAATAGTATCATATACAATATTCTCGCCTCCAAACTATTTCAGTGCGCGTTCCCGTATATTAAATACATATCTGTCAATTATTCAAATTTATTAACAACAAAATTATAAGAATAAACAAAAAAGACGAAAATAATAACAAAAATAAGAAGAACAAGGAATCATAAGAACACAATTGGCAAAGTACTGTCGACACAAACTGCTTAAATCAAATTTGGAAAAAGTAGCCATACATCATTTTTATTTTGTTGTTACTATTACACCGTCATACTTGAACTTTAAATGATCTTAACACGTGAGGGAAGTGTGTTTGGCCATATACAAGACGTTTTAATTAATTATTTTGGCGTGTATAATACGTCCATAAATGTTTGCATACCTTTTGGCAATACCCTACAGACCTACATATCAATACACTGATTTTTTTATCGCGTTGCTATACAATTTACATGTCCCCGTTTGGAGAATAAAATAGAACTTTAGTGTAATGCTTCTTATTTCATTAAGTTTGTTTATTCAGTATTGATTTATTTAAAACGTTATCAAAGTTTTACATAAACGGCGCACGTAATATGCGTTGCCTATGTGTAGTAAGCAGATACAAGAACCACTGTGTCAAGTATAATATAAAATTGTTTAACAACTTACTCTGCATAAGCACCAATATTAACAACACTGCAACACACTTCAGCATCTTGATTTTCGTATCGGTGTAAAACGTTTAATTGCGTCTTCCTGTTGTTCAGTTGTTTTATAATTTCAAAGTTTGAAATTACTGGAAATACCTTATCAAAACCAAATATTTGTGGTGTCAATTGGAAACCCCACAAGAACATACAGTGACTAACTAATTTTAATGTTGGTTTCAGTAAAACTGTTTACATAATAACGTTGACACTGATAACCCGTTAATCTATATTAAAAGACAGTAAATACATAAATGCATGGTTACAATATAACACAGTTTATATCTTAGAAACTTGTCATCACATTCTGAAAATATTTCCATAGTAATGCGCAATAAAGCATAACTAATGTATTGCACAACTAACTTTCTATTTGAATTAAATTTTATCCATTTTCCAAGTAGTTTTAACATTTTCGAGATTAAGGCATAATGGAAGACAATGTTATCAAAATGTGTTGTTTATTTAAGTGTTACAATGGGATTTTGCAGTTTTCTTTTATTTCTAGTAAGATTTGGGTATAACACGAATAGGTACAAAATATCTTTCCACTTTAATTAATTTTTATGCTTACGACATAAATCCGAAGTAGGAATATCTACAAGGTGTCAAAATAGAAGCTAAACACGTACATTATTTGGTTTAATAAATTTAATTTTACAAGTTTTCTATAATTCTATAAGAAATATAAGAAATGAATTTGATTAATTAATACTAAAATGTTGGATTGGTCTCCATCAGCCTTTACAAGAAACATTTTTTGAAGTAAAATACCTTTTGTGTTCTAAGTACGTCAAAATATTATCAAGAAAAGTTGTCCAAAAATGTAAAATTACGGCCCATGCAAAATTTAAGAAATGTCGATGTTCCACACTAATATCAAGACAGCATTGTGTTTTACTTTTATATATTTTAGTTGCTAGGGTTTTTGAATAGTTCTGTCAGATATTTACTGCAATTTGAAAAAGGAGTCAAATATACTTTTACAAAGATATTTTTAAACGCGCGATATGGATACAGAAGACGGGAGTAAGTAGAGGAAGAATATGTCAGAATCACTTTACAGAAGACCAGTGGGAAATCTATGGGAAACAATTAAAAAAGGATGCAATACCTTGTCTTTTAACATCTAGCAAAGCACATGTTTCGTCATCATCACTGTTACCGGCACAATCATCAAATAACCAGTATTCTAAAGAAAGAAATTTGGAGAAGAAATATCAAAATTTAAAAAACAAGTTGCAAACCTTCGAGTAAATAATAAGAAATTGAGTAGTCAATTATTTGAACAAAAACTAGAAAACAAGTGACTTAAACAAAGATTTGAAAAGATTTTTATGGAAAATCAATTTCAAGCAATGGTAGGAAAAAAAATTGTGAAGTGCTCGGCTGAAACTATAACTAAATCTTTACAACTTAAGTTTGTCTGTGGAACAACCGGATACAATACATTAAAAAAACTTGGTTTACCATTTCCATCTATTCGAACATTAAATCTACATCTACAAAACCTTCAATTTGGCGTTTTAGAAGAAGTTATACAGTTTATGAAAATTAAAGTGGACACACTTAGCTCTGATTTCGAAAAAGACTGTATGATTATCCTGGATGAAATGGATATCAAAAGTGGACTAGATTATTGTGTTTCATAGGTATGTTGGAAGTATTACCGTACCTGAGCATGAAGGAATAGCCACCAAAGCATTGGTGATTATGTTGGGCGGAATTACCAGCAGGTGGAAACAAGTAGCAGCGTATTATTTCACAGGGGATAGCACCAATGAAACTAATATAGCAGATATACTCATAAACATATTTAGACAGATAACGGCAATAGGTTTGAATGTTCATTCAGTTACTTCTGATATGGCCTCAGCAAATCAAGCCATGTGGAAGAGGTTTGGCGTGATGGATAGGAAACATTGCAAAACAGTGAATTTAACAATAACTCCCTGTAATGGAGAGAAGATTTATTTTTTATCAGAAGGGCCCCATTTATTGAAAAATATTAAACAATGTTTAGTTCAAAACAAAATTATTGAGTTATCGGATCACTTTGTAGAAAAATATAATTTACCCAGCAATTTAGTGAAACTTGAATATATAAAGAAATTGTGTAACGACGAAGGAGATTTGGACTTGAAGTTTGCACCAAAATTGAATGTGGATCTTCTGAATCCAGGACATTTTAACAAAATGAAGGTTTCTAATTCGCTGCTACACGTATTAATAGTACAGGCGCCAGGAAATTTTTACATGCAATTCTTGGTAACAGCATTTTGTGTTAATGGGTGGGTGGGGGGCTGTGCTCTGAGTCTAACTTTAAGATCGGTCGGATAAATTGTTTTTCCGCAATATCGGAAGAAGTGTTGAAAACGGTTTTTCAGCAATTTCTCGTTTCCTGTTGCTCTGGCACTGGGAGAGTAATTTTTTATTGCGTTGTACGGTGGAGACATCCATAAAGACAAGTCAATCAACTTGTTGCGATACAAACACTTCGCGAAATCCCTTGCGAAGTCAACATTTAATCTGGCATCCCTGCCACCTACAAAAGACACGGCCAGGATGCGTGCATTCCGGACATACCATCAAGTTCAAACCTGGCTTGGAAATGACACTCTACCCGCGGAAAGATGAGGCTGAAATAAACGTGGCCGTACGTTTACACCGGTGCCTAGCACTGAGCCTTCCGCGCCTACTGCAATAATTAAATTAATTTTATGCGGGTGTAAGACCAAATGTGGAAAGGTTTGTGACTGCCGCAAAGCGGGTTTAAAGTGCACCGCCATTTGCTCCATATGCGCCGGGGAATCCTGTGAGAACGTGCAAGAAATCTCCAGAATGCTTGCTACAGATGAAGACGAATACCACACCAGCTACGGCGATGACATATTTTCTCTTCCCGAATTCGTTTCAATGGAAACACAACTTAACAAGGGCGACAAAATCGACGATTCTGCAATGATTGGAATTGACGATGCAGAACCCGGCCCATCAAAAAGACCAAGGGAAGTGTAGAAATACACTTCGTGGATTAGGCCTATAGGGGAGACCACGTAAAAAAAACGCGCCACAAGCTATACCTCAAAGTTGGTGTGGAAAACAGTTGGTGCGACACACTCGAAGGAACAGGGCCGTTCGAAAGTGTACACTAAATATACGATTTACGTGACTTGCGACATTTGCGGCGCTGTAGAACGGTAAATAATCGTCCAAATGGAAAAATACGCATACACAAATTTTATGCAAATTAGTTGTTCTACTAAAAATATAAGAGTATTTTTTATCGTAGGATTAACTGAAAGCGATATATTTACGTAAAACCCATTTCAACCCTTAATTTCTTGGCTTTATGGATTAACAACTTTTGAATTGGTGAGCGCACGAGGAAAAGGTATTTCCAAAAGTTGTGAGGAATTTCATAAACTACAAACTTCTATTGATGCAATTTCAGCTTCAGAGCAACAGGAAACGAGAAATTGCTAAAAAACCGTTTTCAACACTTCTTCCGATATTGTGGAAAAGCAATTTCTCCGATCGATCCGAAAACTTAAAGTTACACTCAGAGCACAGCCCCCCACCCACCCATTAACCCAAAATGCTGTTACCAAGAATTGCACGTAAAGCCCTATTAACGATTTCCCTGGCGCCTGTACTGTAAATTGGAACGTTGGTTGTGGTATGCGGTTCGATGCAGAAACGAAGGAAGATAAGTCTTCATTAACTACAGATTTTTTTAACGATATGGTTTACATATGGTTCGGCCTAGTTAGTTCAAGATCGGCGGTACAGGCATTGAGTAAATTGAATCCAACTATCTATAAGAACACTTTGGAATGTCTTCAAGAAATTATTGATTTATTCGGAAGTTTGAAAGTGGGTTCAAATAACAATGGAAAACCAGTATGGAAACCCATTCAGACTGGCGTTATATTGACTACAACATCGATTCTAGACCTCCAAAATGTCTTTTTAAAGGAAAAAAAATATAATTTTTTATTAACATCCAGATTTTCATATGATTGCTTGGAAAATTTATTTTCACAAATGAAGGCGAGGCACCCACTTCCTACAGCAAATCAGTTTAAACAAAATTTGAAATTATTGTCTGTTGCACAGTATTTAAATATGCCTACAAGCAAAAATTATCAAGACGATGATAGAACACCATCGAAAGGTTTTTTTTAAATTCGTTAAAACAAACAGCAAAGAAACGCCTAATAGTAATAACGAAATGAAGGAACGTTTACTTTTACCTCCAGACTGGAACACTTGCAAAAAAGAACTTTCTTTAAGAGAACAAAATATTTTGTATAATTGGGCTGCGTGTGTAGTGAGAAGTATGCGGAAGCAAAATATTTGTAAGAATTGTTTTTCCATTTTAGGATCAAAAAGAATAACAATACATCGTCCTTATACAAAATTTGTTACTCTGAAGGAATATAAAGTTGGCTGTCTTTTTTATGTAACTGTCAGGCGCGTAGGAGCCGCGGGGGCCACGGGGGCCAATGGCCCCCCCAAATAATTTTCAGAGGGGCCTGGCCCCCTCAAAAATATCTGTTTTTAGTTTCATCATAATTTATAATTTTACGTATTTCTTGCAACCACTAACATGAACATATATGAACTTGAATTGTAATTAAAACCCGCGTCTGTAAATCCCCTTATTTTTTATTGCCGCCGAGTGAGCAATATTAAATTTCACTATTCCAGAAAGTAATCGGTGTGGTCGGATATAATTGAAATGGGACTACTATAACAACACTTTTCTTATCGGGCATTTGCCGTGCAACTGCAAGGTTGTTTCCAAAAGATGCCTACTATTAAGATTTTAACCGCCTTTTTGAACAACCGATTTGGGCGGGTTTGATAATAGTTATTTACTATACAAGTGGGATAACAGCATCATTAATATACGTGTGTGTAAGTTACAAACGAGTGCGTAGCACGAGTTATGTAAGCACACAGGTATATTAATGATACATTATCACACATGTATTGTACAAAATCTTATCTACGACTGCCTAAAACTGAAAAAAGTGCATTAAGAGAAATGTCAGATCTGTCATTTTCAAAAGTATTTTAGTAGGCAAATGTGATTATGTCATTCATTTGACACTATTTCAGTTACGTAATAAAGTCATTACACAACTCAGTTGCGTAATGAAATCATTACATAACTGAGTGGTGGAATGAGCTTCATTACCTAACTGAAATAGTGTCAAATGAGTGACGTAATGCGTTACTTATCCCACTGGAGTAGATAAAATACATTTATTGATTTATTATGTGGAACATTAGTAGGTGCTTTACCAACTAGAATTTCTGATTTTGGTACAGGTTTCTAAATGATAGTTTGTTAATTGAATTTAGTTTTGTATTTGTGTTTTATTATTTTTAATCTTTATTTATACCCTTTTTATTTTTCGGAAACTCGTTTCTATATTCCTTTAAGTTTGCTTATTCATGTGTATTCTTTGCTTATGTGAAAATCTGATAATAAACATTGTTCATTGTTTAATTATTTTTTTTATGGTACAGTGTTTTTTTTAAATAAAATAGCACTTATTAAGTAACCAGTGACTACAATATACTATTATAGTATAAAAAACTAAAAATTGAGAATCAGGAAATCAGAAATATTATAGCTCGTATTAATGGATCAAGTTAGAAGTATAACACCCGTATTCATAGTCGTTCGCCAGCGGATCGCCGGCGACTCGCCAGAGATTCGATGAAATAGTATGTTGGCGGCACTGTACGTCTATGTCAAATTCGAGGTGATCAGGTTAGGTTTTCAGTCAGTTTTGACAGAAACTGACACAAAATCTAACCTGCTAACCTCGAATTTGACATAGACGTACAGTGCCGCCAACCTACTATTTCATCGAATCTCTGGCGAGTCGCCGGCGATCCGCTGGCGAACGACTATGAATACGGGTGTAAGTCTTTCTGAAAATAGAATGGCCCCCGCAGTCTAGAAAACGCTCCTACGCGCCTGATAACTGATAATATATTTCAAATTGTGATTTTACTTGAACAAATTTTCCAAAATTTAAAGAAATATTTGAAAACTAACTGTAAAGACAATTTTGTGAGAATTATAAAAGATGCTATTAATTCCGATCCAATTTATCAATTAATTAAATTTCCAGTATGTTGTAATGTAAAAGCAAAATTTACGATCAAATATGTAGTATACCGTTTAAAAATTTATACTGGCTCTTTAAAGGCAAAATTAAGAAAACAACAAAAAATAAAATGGTCTAGTAAACGTCATGCAATGCGAGAAATTTTAGACAATCATTTTAAAACCCACAATTACATTTATTATGTGCATGTAAAATAATGATTAAATGTTACACACATCAAAAATGTTTTATTTGTATTGCTGCTTAATTTTCAATTATTACTCAATGTTTTGCATTCTCACTAAAATGTAAGGAGTAATCGTACCCCTTGAATTCCTTCTAGTCTCGCTAATGGCTAAATGACATTAAAGTGACACAATTTTGGATCACAAATATGTGACATATGTCGCCTTTTGCTCTACTCTTATCTATTATACAGGTACACTAACTTTCAGTGGCCAGAAGGATTTGGAAGAGGGATTAGTGAAATGGAAAATCCCTAGAAAAACGGAAACCATTTCACTACTGAAAGGAAGGAAACCTCGGAAAAATCAAAACTCTCCAAGTCTGCTGTAAGTTTGAAGTCCCATACTAGTACCAGAGTCCGCCAGAAGATACTGAACTATGAAACTGAAAAAAAGAGGCAAGAAATTGAATTAGAAAAAACAAAATTAGATAATCAACTTCGACTTCTTCAACTCGAACATGAACTTCATGAAGAGGAAATTCGGGATGTGGAAGGAGAAATACGGAGCCAAGAACTGGGATAGGAAGACGTCCAGCCAAGCCTGTCAAGGGTCCAGGAATAGGTGAATAAATGGAAAGAGAATGGCAGCAATTGGAATGGATCGAATGTTCATCCAAGCATATCCAAAGCGCATATGCAAGATTTGCAAGGTAATCTTACACGGAAAGAAGATCCCTCAGGTGAGCCATCTAATGATTTCATCGAGCCAGGGGAGAATAGATGTAATGAGATCAATATCAGTCAGGTCAATGTAGGTAATAATCAATCAAATGACATCCAGTTGTGTGTCAGATTATAAATAATCTTCTGAAACAAACAAACACAGGTGCTAACGATCAGTTCCAGAACGGCAAATTAGTGACAAAGATTTCCCAATTTTCTATGGAGATCCTGCAGAATGGCGTCTATTTTTGAACAGTATGAAAGGGTTTACAAAATGTGTTCATTCAGTCGGGAAGAGATTATGATAAAACTCAGAAAGTGTTTGAGAGGGGAAGCAAAATCTGCCGTAGCAGGTATGCTGCTTGTTTCGGAAAATGTGCCAATGGTGATGGAAACGCTAAAAATGAGATTCGGCAGGCCTGATATCATCATTGAAGTGATTATATCCAAAATCAACTGCATTCCATTCATGAAAGAGACAAGTTTGGAAAAATTTATTATTTTCTTTAATGAAGTAAGAAACTTAGTTGAAACAATGAAAAGTCTAAAGTCAACGGGACATATGAATAATCCCCAACTTCTCAAAGATCTGGCAAATAAACTACCTAACATACTGAAACTCAAATGGGGTGAATTTATTTTCAGTATGCATACAGAGGCGAGCATCGACTTATTCTCCACTTGGTTAGCAGACATGGCCAACGCTGCGTGTTGCGTTCACACTCCTAAGGAAGTGAAGAAATATGAAGATCCACCGAAGAACGTAGAAAAACCCATCTTCCAACAGAAGCAGAAATGGCAAGAAGCAGTCTTGAGCACTACTACTGAGGAAATGAAAAAGTGTGGGTATTGTGTAAACGGAGAGCATCGAACTGAAAACTGTCCAAAATTGAAATTGGATCATGTCAACACAAGGTGGGAGTTGATCAAAGGTAAAAAACTCTGTTGTTGTTGTCTGAGAGAGAATCATCAAAAGTGGAGGTGCAAATACAAAAAAGAATGAGGCATAGGGGGATGTAAATATAAGCACCACAAACTCCTACATAATGAAAATTTGACTATAGATAGAGAATCCCGTGAAAATGACAGAGAAAATGTAAATATTATAAATAATGTAAACAATATTTCTAGTTAATCGGAAGAAGCAGTGACGGCAGTTCAACAGATGAAAAATAGCGTACTACTGAGAATGATTCCGGTGAAATTATATGGTCCACGAGGAGCGATTCATACCTTAGCGCTTTGTGACGAGGGATCCACTGTGAGCTTGATAGAAGAGGACATCGTCAAAAAGTTGGGCCTGAAAGGTATCAAAGAATCACTCTGTATCAAATGGACCAGAGATATATCTACCAGGTTTGAAAATTCACAATGCCTAGATCTTCAAATTTCAGGAGTAGGAGATTCTAAACTTTATGATCTAAAAAATGCCTATACAGTGGAAAATCTGTCATTGCCAATGCAAACTGTTGAAATAAAACGCTGGGAAATCTATTCTCACTTGAAAAATTTGCCAATTACTGATTTTAAGAATGAAAAACCTATGTTACTGATAGGTCACGATAATATAGACCTCATAACCCCCATAAAAAACCGAACTGATTACAAGAATGAAGGATTTTCTTCTATTGCCACAAAATGTAGGTTGGGTTGGTCTCTGCATCGCCTAAATAATCAATCAAAAATGGAAATGATAGATTCTCTTCATTTTTGTAATAAGAAAAACGATGAGATATGACATGATTTAGTGAAAAAATCTTTCTCACTAGATTCATTTGGTGTTTCACCACACAAAAATGCTCTCGCAATGGAAGAAAAGAAAGCGATGGAAATAATGAGAAAAGCTCGAAGAATTGAAGGTGGTCGTTATGAGATAGGGCTCATTTGGAAGGATGAAAATCTGAAATTACCGGAAAGCAAAACGACAGCATTACAAAGACTGAAATGTATGGAAAGCAAATGCCAAAGGGTCATAGAATTCGGAAAAGTGTGAAAAGATTGACAGCTATATCAAGAAAGGGTACATGGAAAAACTGACAATTGAAGAAGCTGCAATCGAACCGCCCCACACTTGGTATTTATCTCATTTTACCACAGTGATTCAGAACAAACCTAGCAAGATTCGGATGGTATTGCATGCGGCGGCAAAATCTCATGGCTCAAGCCTGAATGACTATTTACTAACAGGACCCGATTTACTCGCTTCACTTGTTGCTGTTATAATTAGGTTTCGCCAGAGGAAATTTGGATTCGCAGGAGACGTTAGGGAAATATTTTATATGGTGAATATCAAAGAAGAAGATCGATGTGCCCAAAGATTGTTATGGAGAAATTTGAATATTGAAATGGAACCGGAAGTGTACGAGATGCAGGTGATGATCTTTGGTGCCAAATGTTCTCCAGCATGTGCGCAGTATGTGAAAAATTCGAATGCTGAGGAAATGAGCCAATCACCCGAAATTTTGACAGCTATCACAAAGAAAATGTACGCCGATGATTACTTGGACTCTACTTGTGAGATTGGAATTGAAAGGCGAAATGAATGAGCAGAAAAATATTACTGAAAATGGACAGGAAACACAAAGAGTCTTAGGAGTATGGTGGAATCCTGAAAAAGATACCATTCGATTCAAGTTATCACTAGAAAGTACACCAAATGGAAGCAAAACCACGAAAAGGAAAATTCTCAAAATTGTCATGAGCATTTTTGATCCTTTGGGATTTTTGGCTTTTCACACAATTGGTGCAAAAGTTTTGTTACAAGACATATGGCGAGCAGGTGTCAGTTGGGACGATCATATCAGTCAACCTGAAGAAGGTATGGGAGGAATGGTTCTCGGAGTTGAAGAATATGGCCACCATAGAGGTTCCACGATGCTATTCTTATCTTATACCAACTGCTGAGATGATAGAATTGCATATATTTTGCAACGCCAGTGAAAAAGCGTTCTCGGCAGTGGCATATTTGAGAATAGTTGGTCTTGAGAAAATTGAAACATCATTTGTGATGGCAAAGACAAGAGTTGCGCCACTGAAGCCATTATCTAACCCAGGATGGAACTTCAGGCTGCTGTATTGGCTACAAGACTCTCGGAAGTACTGACAGATGAACTGGAGATTAACATTGGTAAGCTGAATTTTTGGTCAGATTCAAAATGTGTATTAAGATGGATAAAAAATGGTAGTAGAAAATATAAACCATTTGTTGCACATCGCATTGGAGAAATTCAGGAGAAAACTAATTATGTTGATTAGCAGTGGATTCCAACACATCTGAATGTGGCAGATATAGCAACTCGACAACATTCAAAAGACCAATTTATAAAAATATCGACAAGTTGGTTAAATGGACCAAATGTCTTGAAAGATCCGGTAGAATTGTGGCCAGAAGAAATCAAATATTGCCCAGAATTGGAACAAATTGACGAAGAATCGAAAGAATTGAAAATGGGATTTACAGGAACTTGTACGCTAGAGTGTGAGTCAGGTTTGGCAGAAATAAAAAATTTTTCGAACTGGTTACGTTTGATAAGAACAACGGCTTGGGAATTACGATTCATTGAAAATCTGAAGAAGTCGAAAGAAGGAAATTCACATCCACTAAAACAAACTTTGACTATCATTGAACTCGAAGATGCTGAGAGACGATGGATAAGACAATCGCAAAGGGACAGTTTTAAGGACGACATGGAAAATATGACAAAAACAAAAAAATTAAGGAAAAACAGTAGACTTAAAGGATTATGTCCTGAAGTAGATGGAGATGGAATAATGATACTAGGTGGAAGATTGAATTTAGCTAATTTTTTCGATGTTCAAACGAGAAAACCCATTAACTTATGCCCTAAAAACCCCTACACTAAATTATTATTAAAATTATATCATGACAAGTACGGACATGTTGGAACGGAGACCATTTTGAATGAAATTAGGCAGAAATTCTGGAGAATTGATGTACGTGCTGCTCTGAAATCCATTAAGAAAACTTGTCAAAAATTTTAAAAATGATAATTCGCAACCCAAACTGCCAATTATGGGCCAATTGCCGTTAGTACGTGTAACACCATGTATACGACCATTCATCAATGTAGGAATGGATTGTTTCGGCCCATATCCTGTATCTATTGGACGGATAAGAGAAAAGAGATTTTTATTTACTTGTTTGGCAGTGTGAGCTGTTCACTTAGAAATGATAGCTTCTATGAATACTGACTCTGCTATCTTAGCCATTCGAACATTCATCTCTAGGCGGGGACACCACATAAAAATACTTTGTGATAATGGAACGAACCTGAGAGGAGCAGCCAATGAACTTCGAGTAGCTATGAAGGAATTGAACGAAACGGAAATATCGAACTTCACGGCAAGCAGAGCCATAGAATTTAGGTTCATTCCACCAGGAAGCCCACATATGGGAGGGGCATGGGAGAGGTTAATTGCCTCTATACAGAAGTCTCTGGGAACAGTAGTACATGGACAATCATTAAAGGAAGAAACACTTGCAACACTTTTTACCGAAGCTGAATGTATAGTGAATGCAAGACCTCTAACTCATGTGTCCGTCGATCCAAAAGACCCCGAAGCACTAACCCCCAATAATTTTCTGGTTGGATATACACATACAGAGGAACCACCAGGAAATTTCAACTCTGGCAAAAACCTCAAGAAAGAGTGGCGAAAATCACAAATTCTTGCAAACTCATTTTGGAAACGCTGGCTAAAAGAGTACCTACCTACATTGAATAGACGCAAAAAGTGGACTGATAACCAAGAACCTATACAACCTGACGATATTGTGATCATTGTTGATGAAAACTCACCACGAAATCACTGGCTAATGGGAAAAGTAGTGGCAGTTTACCCTGGTCCAGATGGGCGTATACGTGTAGCAGCTGTGAGGGCAAAAAAGAACCATACAAGAAACCCGTTTCGAAACTAACGGGTGTTCATAAACAGTCGTCATCCCAGTTGCTTTGAAAAACAAAATGTTATATCTTTGATTAATTCGTGCAACACAATTAAACGTCATTGAGTACTGTCATAGCGCATTTTTTCTCAATTTTAATCGACATACGTTTTTGAAGTCAAAACCTGCTGAGATGACGACTGTTTATGAACACCCGTTATGTAAGCTAGAAGTGGAAACTAATAGAAGATGAAGAATGAAGTTCTTCACTGGGGGGACAATGTTCCACATTAATATCAAGACAGCATTGTGTTTTACTTTTATATATTTTTTCTACTCCTGTAACTAAAATGTCATTTAACATACTAACATACACGTCGCTAAGTGACCTTTTAATCATGCCTTCATAACCTATGACTAAAGAGCGTCTTAGTCATGAGCTGAAGTTGGCAACGATGTTTTAGTCATGGGGTGAAGTTAGGTTCAAATAGTATTTGCTTTATTAGCCACAGAAAAAACTAAAATCAAGTTAGTTTTCAACCGTCACTTTGACGTTTGTCAAGTATAATTTAACCTAATATAATAAATGTCAAAATTTTAATGAAATAATATGATGTTATATTCTCTAAATTTGTGGTCGTAGAAAAAGTATAGTATGCAACTCGTTGTATAAACTTATTAGTCACTCTTTTATTAAACACTCGCTCCGCTGCGCTTCGCTCGTGATTAATAAAACTCGTGACTAAAATGACGTTTATAAAACTTGATACATAATATACTATTTTCTACAGCCGTGATTTTAAACTGTTTCCAAGGGTCATATGCGGCGTGCTTTATGTTGTCTATAAAACACGCCATTCCATTTAAAGCACGGAGTACTTTAAGAGTTTATAAAACCCTTAGAAACAGGTTAAAATCACGGCTGTAGAAAATAGTATATTATGTATCAAGTTTTATAAACGTCATTTTAGTCACGAGTTTTATTAATCGCGAAGCGCAGCGGAGGGAGTGTTTAATAAAATGAGTGACTAATAAGTTTATAAAACGAGTTGCATACTATACTTTTTCTACTACCACAAATGTAGAGAATATAACATCATATTATTTCATTAAAATTTTGATATTTATTATATTAGGTTAAATTATGCTTGACAAACGTCAAAGTGACGGTTGAAAACTAACTTGATTTTAGTTTTAGCTGTGGCTAATAAAGCAAATACTGTTTGAACCTAATTTCACCCCATGACTAAAACATCGTTGCCAACTTCAGCTCATGACTAAGAGGCTCTTTAGTCATAGGTTATGAAGGCATGATTAAAAGGTCACTTAGCGACGTGTATGTTAGTATGTTAAATTGCATTTTAGTTACAGAAGTAGAAAAAATATTGAAGCCAACTCGTGTTTTACAGTTTAAAAATCTCTGTCGATCATAAAATTCTCGCTTCGCTCGAATTTTAACATGATCGACCTCGATTTTTAAACCCTCTGTAAAACACTAGTAGCCTTAATAGCTATTAATTGCTACAGTTTTTGAATAGTTCTGTGAGATATTTACTGTAATTTGAAAAAGTTGTCAAATATACGTTATAGTTTTTGATATTGATTTTACAGTAAAAACTAAGTTACTTGTAACAAAGTTGGGTTCACTATAAAACTCGCACAGTCGACTTACTTTTATGAAACCTTGTGTATTAGATGAAGTGCTTTTCTTGTAACACGGTTATTCAATATTTTATTATTCATATTTTAGACTCAGAATTAATCAAACAATAGTTCTAGCTGAAGCTTATGCGCAATTTTTACACTCCCTGCATATTTAAAAATTGCAGATGGTAGAGCGTGCAGCTTTATCGTTTAAAATACAGTGAGTTTACAGCAATCTTATAAGTTTGTTGTGCATTTTCAATAACATTGCAGCAAATTTTCAGTAACTGCTGCACATTTTGGGCATAGGCTATTTATAGCGAAACTTGCATTAAATTTTCAGCAAGTTTGTAGCAATCTATTTATAAGTTTTCAGTAAGCTAGCTGCAAGTATTCAGTAAATGTACAGCACATTTTCACTAGCTTTAAATATTGAACATATTACCAGTAAATTTTTACAAACTTTCATTTCAGTACGTTTCTGCAAGTTTTTAGCAAAATTGTAGCACATTTTCAGTAACTTTAATTGTTGAGCATATTTCCAGTAAATTTCGGCAATCTTACGTTCAATTTTCTCTATGTTTTCAGTAATCTATGTGTAAGTTTTCAATAAGCTTGTTCTGAATTTTCAGCAAATTTGTAACAAATTGTCAGAATTTCAAATGTTGAGCATATTTCCAGTAAATTTTAGCAGACTAGCATTCAATTTCACCAAGTTTGTAGAACTCTATTTATACGTTTTCAGTGAGCTTGCTGCAAGTATTCAGTAAATGTACAGCACATTTTCAGTAGCTTTAAATATTGAACATATTACCAGTAAATTTTAGCAAACTTGCATTATATTTTCAGTATGTTTGCAGCGAGTTTTCAGCAAATATGTAGCACATTTTTAGTAACTCTAATTGTTGAGCATATTTCCAGTAAATTTCGGCAATCTTACATTAAATTTTCTCTATGTTTTCAGTAATCTATGTGTAAGTTTTCAATAAGCTTGTTCTGAATTTTCAGCAAATTTGTAACAAATTGTCAGAATTTCAAATGTTGAGCATATTTCCAGTAAATTTTAGCAGACTAGCATTCAATTTCACCAAGTTTGTAGCAATCTATTTATACGTTTTCAGTGAGCTTGCTGAATATTTTCAGGAAATTTGTAGCACAATTTCAATAGCTTTAAACGTTGAACATATTGCTAGTAAATTTTATTAAACTTGCATTATATTTTCAGTATGTTTGCTGCGAGTTTTCAGCAAATATGTAGCACATTTTCAGTAGATTTCGGCAATCTTTCATTAAATTTTCACCAAGTTTGCAGCATTTTATTAGAAGTTTTCAAGCTTCTTGTGAATTTTCAGCAAATTTGTAGCAAATTGTCAGTAACTTTAAATGTCGAGCATATTTATATCAAATGTCAGCAAACTTATATTAAATTTTCACCAAGATTTTAGAAATTCGTTTATAAATCATCAGTTGTTGGCAGAACATTTTCAGAAAATGTGTAGCAAATCTTTAATAACTGTAGCAAACTTTGCGCAAATTTTTAGTAAATTTTAGCAAACTTGCATTAAATTTTTACGAAGTTTGCAGCAATTTGTTTATAGGTTTTTAGTAGGTTTGCTGCGCATCTCTAAAAAAATCAATAACTACAACAAATTTTGCGCATATTTTCAGTAAAATGTAACAAGCTTGCATTAACTTTTTAGAGAATTTTCAGCAGTCTGTTAACGGGTTTTCTGTTTGCTGCACATTTTTAGCCAATATGAAGCACATTCGGCAAAATATTTACAGAAACATTTTAGCAATAAATTGTTTAGCAACTAAATTTTCAACATCAAGTTTCTCGCAAATTCTCGAAAACTTTATAACAATTTTCCAGCAAGTCAATTTCTGCAAGTCTCCAGTCAACTTTCGGCAATTTTCAATATGTTGTCGTTAAACTTTCATTGAGATGCAGAAGCTCATATTAATTTTTACTAAGTTTATAATATACCTGCAGTAAAACTTTGGCAACGTTTATTTAACAAGTCTGTAACAAATTTTCATAAAGTTCAAAACCAAGTTAACAAATTTAATATCCTTGCGGTAACGTTTAATCTAGTTTGCAGAGAATTAATTATCAGTACATTTTGAAGCAAATACGTAATAGCATATTTTCAGTAAGTTGTCAGTCATTTTTTTATAAATAAGCGGCAAATTAGCAATGAGTTTACAGCATTTTTTAGTATCTTTGCGATACATTTTCAGCAAGTTTTCAAACTTTTTCCTACAAAGTTCGCAGTCAATTTTCAGCACATTTACATTAATTATTCAGCAAATTAGCAATACATTTACAAGACATCTTTAATCACTCTAGCCATGTTGAAAATAAAACGCGTTTTGGATATGAACCCAAAATTATTGGTAAATTTGTCGCCAATTTTCAACATGTTTACACTAAATGTTCAGCAGGTTTGCAGTAAATGTACTTATACAACTGGCTTTTGCTCAGCCTGGCCGTACTGAAATTGAGACGCGCCCTCGATGTGAAATTACTAACGGTAATCAGGACAGTAAAGTGACCAAATAGAGGTCATAAGTAGAAAAAAAAAGCATAGAAACAAAAAAAGACTAAAACAGCACTGATATGATGACATAAAACGGGCGGCAGATTTAAATTGGTACCATACAAAGAGTGTCCAATTTTGTACTTGGGAAATGTTTAACGAATTGGAAGTGTGACGGTAATATGAAGCTCCAGTGGCGATTTGTGTGACGCTTGGACAGTGCGCAGTTTTCACGAATTTTTGCAAGTTGTACGTATTGCAGGTGAATGTTGTTGGTGTCAATTTGAAGATCTCGTTAAGGGTAAACTTTCAGGAGAGTTTGTGACAATGCAAGATTCGAGGGGGTGAAAATACGGGGGTTAAAACGATTTTTTGAACACAAAAGCGTTCGGTGCTGTTACATCGCATACTTCTTCAAAGATTCAAATGTAATTTGTGGCTAGTTGGAAAGACGATGAACTAACGCTCATCGTATTGGTTGTCTGTCGTATTGTGTCTGGGATGCACGGAGGCGAAGTTACAGGGGTGTAAAGGTGAGGCACGTTTGTAGCAAATTGTCGAATTTTGTTTTTGGCAGTATGTGGATGAATCTGTGGGCTTTTAAGAATTTTACGGTCCAGTTGGATTTGGGGGTTGCAAAATTATACGTTATATATTATATTATTATATATTATAACGTTATAATTATGAGAAAAACCTTAAAATCAATATTTATGTGAAATTCGCAGTTTGGAAACTTTCTACTGGTCGATTGTATTTTTTAAGAGAATTTGGGATGCGGTTGTGAGGGGTGGGGGTATTTTTTCCTTATTTTCTCAATATTTAAATAAGGAAAATGTGCAATTTTGTTTGATTCTGGCCCTTTGTGAAATTGTAAATTTGCAAGTAAATATTAAATAGCGTGATACTAACGGAATGTCAGATTATATTTGTCTCTAACATGAATAATATTTCGTGGAGGTAAGGTCATTGCAGCGGTGCACTTGTCGGCAGACGACGGTAGTAAGGTAGACGGCCACTGGCAGGGTTGGGATATTAGCGGCAGTTGTTTGTACTAAAACTTAATGCGGGTTTGTAATAGAAAGAGTTGGTGGGGACTTTAAAAATATAAATACATATACATATGTATATGAATACATACATATGTATATGTACGGAAGATGCAAAGTTACTAGGTTTAGACAATGTAAAAACTCCCCAAACAACCTTTTAAAATGTATTTATTGAACAATTAACACAAAACTAAAGATACATATCGACTAAGCAACTCAAAGATCTATTCGCATCTAATTCCTTTTTCACACTGCCCCGTTCCTCCTAATAAAATCAGTAGCATATTTGATCTAGTTGTTATATTTGCTATTAAAACACGTTTCATGAATAAACAAAATAAACTATACCGGGTGGTTGGTCATACCTTTGAATATAGGCAAATTACAAGGCTTATCACGGTTATGCATATTCCTGCTCACCATTTTTATGGAAAAAAATGGTAGTGGTACTAAATTAAAGAGAATAATTTTCCGTGTCGTTTGGTATTAAAAACTTATTGGATAATATTAATTGTGCATAAAAATATTAATTTTAACATTTAGATATTCCCCTCGTTTATATTTAGGAATATCTAAATTCTAAAGAAGTCATCGCTGAAATTGAGAGTGCTATTCGCAAACTACCAGTTGAGGGAGCCGAGGAAGCACGACATGAGACCTGTCGTATATTAAAGCGTGCCAAACCACCAACGAGGAACGTCACCAGAGCCGAAACACAAGCTCTGAAGGAAATTTGCAACAATCCATACATTGTAGTTCGACGCGCTGACAAAGGAAATGCCACTGTAGTGATGAACAGAAAGAACTACCTGAACAAAATTCAATCACTATTGAACGATGAAAAGTACGTAACACTGAAGAGGGACCCCACATCGAGGATAGAACGCCAGATTAGAGGAGCTATCAATAGCTCATTAATACCAGAGTCGGAACTTTGACGACTACTGCTTAGCGATACTAGACTGCCCAGACTTTACGGACTTCCGAAGATCCACAAACCAGAAGTTCCAGTCAGGCCAATTGTTAGCACTTGCGGATCTCCTACGTATGAACTATCCAGATACCTTGCTAACATATTACAACCATACGTAAGCAGAACAGAATCCTACGTGAAGAACTCTGAGCATTTCGTGGAAATATTGGCTCAGTTGGAAGTAACGGTCCAGGACATCTTGGTCAGTTTCGATGTGGAATCCTTGTTCACCACGTACCAGTAGAAGATTCAGTAAATCTCATACAACAATGCTTCGTTCCTCAAGGACTCCGAGAAGACGTCCCAGAGTTAGTAAGGATGTGCCTCACGACGACCTACTTTTTTGACAAGGAATGTACTACGAGTAAAAGGAAGGAGCCGCCTTGGGATCCCCGTTATCTCCAGTCATTGCTAACATATTTATGGAAGCCTTTGAAGATGAAGCTATTCAGTCCAGCCATCTCAAACCTAAATGCTGGTTCCGCTACGTCGACGACATTTTCGTCATATGGCCCCAAGGAAAAGCAGCTCTTGACGTTTTCTTGGCACACTTAAACAACCACCATGCCAAAATAAGATTCACTATGGAAACTGCAAAAATTAGACGTGTTAGTGAAACGAACCAATACCAACAGATTAAGCCATACAGTGTATCGAAAGAAGACTCACACTGACCGCTATCTGCATGCTTCGTCTCACCATCATCCCCAACAAAAGAGATCTCAAGGCTCTTATTCATTGGGCCAACGTTATTTGTGACGAGGACAAAAAACCACAAGAACTGGGACATGTGGAAGAAGCGTTACACAGGAATGGCTACAGTCGACGAGACATCAGGAAAGCGTGCCAATACACCATAAAACCGAAAGAACCTAAACCTAAACCTATTAATTACGCCTACCTTCCTAACATCGCCGGAGTAACCGACCGGATAAGAAAGGGCTTAGATAAGAAAACCATCCGAATCCGCTATGGTACAATAAGAAAGGTCGAACAATTGATCCCCTCCAACAAAGATTCTTTGCCCATACTACAGATAGAAGGCGTTTACCAGCTCCAATGTACTTGTGGCAAATCTTACATCGGACAAACGGGAAGAAGCATCCAATGTCGAATAAAAGAACACCAGAGCCACACACGACTTGGAAACACACAAAAATCAGCCATCGCAGAACACATATTAGGACCAGGAGATCACAGAATAAATACTAGCCAGAACTAAAAAATACTTCCCTCGCGTTATTCGTGAATCCCTAGAAATTATTAAAAATCCAAACAATTTCAACCGAGAAGACGGCTACCGCCTTAGTAACACATGGAAAGTAGCTCTGCCAAACCAATCCATCCATAAACAAGTTTCACGTAGCAACCAAGCGAAAAAACGACAACTCTCAATAACATACTAGATATACATGAGCAGCCAACCGTAACGGCTCCTCGGTATATAACCAGGAAAAAAGGCACCAACATCAGTCTTTAGAAAACTTCTGAAGAAGCTGACAGCATGAGCAGCGAAACGTCAAGTTCAAATCGACGACCACGGCATAACCCAGAAGAACCTACCACTATGGACAACGGCCTTGAAAGCCTGCTATCGACTATTCTAGGTACTTAGTTGACAGAAATTCTCGGTATGGGTACAGTGGCTTGATGGAGACAGTGGCGACAATAGGCATAATTTGCATCAAAATGGCGGCCTACGGCCTACTAACTTTAAGAAAAAATCTGGTGTGATACACTCGCACAACTTTCTTTTACAGTGATCTTATAATTAGCCAAAAATAATTTGATTTTTAATTTTTCAGCATTTGTCAAACATTCCAAAAATGGCAAATTCTACAAAACGGTACAAAATAGAGCGTTAGTCCAAGAGACAAATTTTCTCTAAAAAAATAATATACCGACTGTTCTATTTAAAATAGGAGTTAATATAGAAAAATAGAAAAAAAAAACAAAAGAAACCCATTTTAGAAGTATTCAACTGGAAAATCACCTATCTCACATCAATACACATTAAAAAAGTAATAAAAATGTAAAGTTTGAAAAAACTCGTTAGAGCCGTTTTGGAAAAAATCGTTTTTGAGATATTCTGTTCACAGACAGACAGACACACAGACCAATGAACAAAAATATATTTTTTGGGTTCAGGGGACTACTATACAGCAGAATTCTAGCTTTGCGGGCGGCAAAAAGCAGAACTAATATTAGAATCTAGTAATTTCTAGGCTTCATATTGATGACAATTTTTGACATCTATCAAACGGAAAGATAATCTGTGACATATACCGATGGGGCCACAATTATACAGTGTGTCTAAAAAAGAACTACATCTAGTGTGCTTTGAATTTCCCATACAAACGTAAAATGTGCCGCTGTTAGCTAGTAGTAGACCTAGTAGACGGAAGAATAGCATAACCTCAACAACAGTCTTTGTTGGCAAAATTTACTTGTGGTTTTCGTTTACTTTTAAATTAAGATATGTGCGCATTTTAACGCATTATTCAACAGCATGAATATCGTAAGAAGTAAGACAACCCTTATTAAAAATGATGAATCCTCGTTGTTTTCCAGAAAATAAAAAATATTTCTCAAATACAGAACTTAAAAGTAGGTAATGGAAGGAATATAACTTAATAAACTAAAGGTAGTCCTTAGAAAAGGGTTAACTATTGACTACAACAAGTGCTCGAAGTATCCACCATTTTGCTGAATACACAATGCTACTCGACGTTTCATGTTGTCAAAAATATGGTGCAACATTGCAGGTGTTATATCGTTGCATTTAATTCTAATGCACTCCATCAGCTCTTCCAAGTTATTAATCCTTTCTTTGTATACCTCATTTTTAAGATGTCCAAAGATGCAGTAATCTAATGGAGTAAGGTCAGTTGCATTTGCTGCCCAAACCCCTCGACTAACTACTCGATTGGGAAAAAAACTACCGTAAAGTGGGGTTACTTTGCTAACAGGAGGTAACTTTGCTCAAGAGGCAGGAAAGTTGGTAATACATAATTTTTTCAAAGTTGGTAGCAATTAGGACCCGAGAGTGAGCTTGAACTGGTTTCCACTCAGCCAGTCTACTGCGTAAAGTGGCGCGAGTTAGTTGCAGCATCTCCTGTAGGCTCCGAGACACATGTAAGTAAACGGCGGGATTTTATGATATTTTCATAACCTTGCAACTAAGGTCTGTGGAGTAACAATGATGAATTCTACGACATTGTGGTTGCTTTTCTCCAAGAGAGCAATCTTTTTTGTTGACTATGTAGTTTTTTCAGACAGGTTTAACAATATTGGCTTTTTTTATGAATTTTAATTCAAAACGATGTACATTTCACTTAAGATTTGGGGTTACTTTGCTCAAGCATTAAATTAAATGTTTATCAGGATTTAATTGCAATATAGACATATCTAATGCCACTTTTTCAGGAAAAAAATGGTAAGATGCTACAAGAGAGCTTTGGGTAGTCGCTGCTATCGCAACTATACAGATGAGCAGCTTCGTGCCGCAGTACGTGCCGTGAAATTTAGGGGCTTGTCCACTCACGCTGCAGCCGATGTCTTCGGGATCCCGCAAAGAACAATATACAACAAAGTTAAAAACTTACACCAACAGGACGTTGGGGGTCCAACGGCGTTAACCCTCGCCGAGGAGAGGAACTTTGTAGACTTGCTAATAGTGGCTGCGGAATATGGATCTCCCCTCACCCTTTTGGACCTTAGAGTCATCGTAAAGAACTATCTTAATGCTTCCGGCAAGACCGTCTCAAAATTTTATGATAACATGCCAGGAAAAGAGTGGTGCTTCTTGTTTCTAAAGCGCCATAGAAGACTGTTGTCGCAGAGATCATGCCAAAATATTAAGGTGTCTAGAGCAATGACCACAGAAGAAGCTATCGATGATTATATTCAACGATTAACCAGAAACCTGGAAGGTGTTCCTCGAGACAATATACTAAACTACGATGAAACCAATCTTACCGATGATCCCAGGCGATCAAAATGCATCTTCAAACGGGGAACCAAGTATCCCGAAAGGATCATGAATTACACAAAATCATCCATTTCAGTTATGTTTGCTGGAACAGCTGCGGGTGAGCTTTTTCCCCCTTATGTAGTCTATAAGGCCGAAAGGTTGTATGACCAATGGTGCATTGGAGGACCCCCAAACACACGATATAATCGAACCAAATCCGGTTGGTTTGATGCTGCAACATTTTCCGACTGGTTTGAGAAAATGGTTATACCATGGGCGAAAAAGCTGGAGGGTCCAAAGGTTTTAATCGGCGACAATTTATCCAGTCATTTAAGTGTAGACATTTTACGACATTGCCAAAGACTGGGAATAAAATTCATATTCTTACCCCCCAATACTACCCACATCACACAACCACTTGACGTGGGATTCTTCCGCTCACTAAAAGGGAATTGGCGAGCTTTACTGACAGAATATAAAACTAAAAATCCTAAAGAGAGCGCTGTTAATAAGACTAGCTTTCCAGCTTTACTCAAAAGACTATTGGAAAGAATCGATCACAAAAACAAATCGATATTAAGAAATGCTTTCAAAGCAGCTGGAATCTATCCAGTGGATGGAACACAACTCACCAAGAAATTACCGAAAACAAAAGTCGAAAACCTTATGAACTCGACAGGAAGACAAATTGATGAAGCAGTCTTACACTATTTAGAACAGAAGAGAGGCAGTTTGTCTGGACCTTTGCAAAAGAAAAAAAAAGAAAATGCTTCAAGTTCCTCCTGGAGAATCCATATCACATGAAGACTTGCTTGATACCAACGAGGCCGGCCTTAGCAATGTTAAACAGTCTCATTCAAAAAAGAAACGAACATCAGAAACACCAGAGCTTGACTCCCATGAAGAAGGTTTGCCAACACGACAACATGAAAGTGACGAAGACGAAGGAGATATTGTAGCTTATGAGGAAATTGGGGATGAGGAAGTTGCAAGTGACGATGAATATGATGAATCGCAGATGGAAAAATATGGAATTCCAGCTCCTTCAATAAGTGTCGGTGATTTTATAGTGGTGCAGTTTGCTACTAAAAAGACCCTGAAGCACTTCATAGGGTTAGTGCTGGAAACAAAGCCTGACGTTTACGAAATCAAATTTCTAAGAAAGAGGAGATCAAACCTATTTGTGTTTCCCGATGTTGAGGACATATCTGCCGTCATTGAGACTGACATAAAAAAAGTGCTGACGCCTCCAAAAATCGTTCGCGGTATTCACGAGTTTCAGGATGACCTAAGTATTTTCAATTTGTAAGAATTTGTGACCCCTACCTGATTTACTTGTGTGCCATACATCTTAGGCTGTGCTAGAATAAGAGTTTTTTTTTGTTCTTCGGAGATTCCAGATCTGTTTTTTTAAGAATGCTGCTATTTTAAGTTTTATGCCTAGGTAGGTTTTTGTAAGTCTGAAAAGGTCACCTCTGCATTTATTTTTTTTTCCAAGTTTTTTCTTTCCAGTTTAAAATTTTCATGAAAAAAGGGTGTTGTTTATTTTTTCATTAGATAGGTACTTACCAAAGTGAATATTTATTTTTAGAATTTTATATTTTGTTTTTCTAAGCCAAAGAAAGTTTTGGATTATTTTTTTTTATATTTTATTACATGTTCACAGTATTTTTATACAATTTATATAATAAATAAATAAAAGTTTCTGAAAATGTATCATGCCTTTTTATAATACCCCTAAAAAAGGTTAATATTCGTTCAAACTAGGACTTCATATATATCAATTTGTTGGAAACGACTTTCTTGAGCAAAGTAAGCCATCACCAAAGCGATATATGCTAACGTAACGATTTTATTAGCGATGGCAAAGTTGCCCCATTTGTGAGGTGAGTTTGCTCAGTCATTAAATTAAAAAAATATGTGGTGTCACTAAAAAAAGGCTACACTACTGCATGAAATCGATAGAGTAAATGTAATTACACCATATAGTTCTTTCCCCAATTTTTAGACCTAACAGCTACAAATTGAAGTTGAAAAAACTGCAAAATCTAAGCAAAGTAACCCCACTTTACGGTACTCCAGAAATTCTAAATTTTCCCTTGTCGTATGCGCAGTGGTCCCGTCCTGCTGAAAGTAACCACCATTAAATTCATCGGGGTGCAGTTGATCCAAAAAGGGGACTAATAGCTGTTCTCGATAACGTTGACCATTTATGGTGTTATGAAAAAATATTGGTTCTATGATCCTACGACGTGACACAGCTAACCATATTCCAACTTTAACAGGATGTAAAGGAGCTTCAACATAGTTATGTGGATTATCGACTGACCACATTCTGTAGTTCTGTTTATTTACAAATCCACTTAAATGGAACCACGCCTCGTCACTAAAAAAACTTAAATCAAGAACATCGTTGTTGTCTAAATTTTCTTGGAAAAAGTTGCAGTAATGTATTCGACTAGCATGATCCGTTTGTCAAATTTCATGTACAACAGACACTTTATATGGATGCATGTGCAGTCGCTTCTTTAAAATGTTGTGAACAGTACTTCTAGGGACATCTGTCTGAGCTGAAATACGACGCACTGACATTTTTGGGTTTTCTACGACAAGAGCTTCGACATTTTCAATAATGTTTGGTTCAGTGGCTGGCCTTCCGGTAGACTTGCCTTTTTCTACACTTTCTGTCGCTCGAAATTTTTCAACAACGCAACGAATGTGGTGCAGCAAAACAGTTTCTTCGACAATTCTGTTAGGAAACTGCAGTCGAAACTGCTGCTTACAAGTCGCATAGGAATATTGCCATTCCCCATTTATTAACTGTCCTGATCGAAAATATGCCTCAATAATAACAACTAGCAACCCAGTGAGACAAATGTCTCATTTAAAAAAACAAAAAAGACCGTTTTTCAAATAGAACGCGTATTAAATAAAACTATACCCAGACCTGGAAGGTGTCAAAGTGGTACGCCGCATCGGAACATTCTGGAAGGTGTCAAAGTGGTTGCCTAACCGATCGAGGTTTTAAGGCGCAGAGGGTCGCAGCTCCGTTTGGCTGCTGAAACAGCGTACTGACACTTCCGGTTTTCGAGAAATCACGTGATTTCTCGAAAACCGGAAGTGTCACGTGACTGAAATTCGGTTCCTGACCTGACATGACCATTTCAAACATATAACTTTCATAACTTTTTTCTCTATCTCTTACGGTTTGGCTGCTGGAACAGCGTCCCGGACGGACCAGCGTCCCGGACGGACGGAAATCACGTGATTTCTCGAAAACCGGAAGTGTCACGTGACTGAAATTCGGTTCCTGACCTGACATGACCATTTCAAACATATAACTTTCATAACTTTTTTCTCTATCTCTTACGGTTTGGCTGCTGAAGCAGCGTCCCGGACAGACAAGTCTGTTAGATAAAGGATGTTTTCTTGCACTGTGTACATTTTGTATTGTATTAACAAATATTTTATAATTAAAACTATTTGAAGTGAATATTTACTTTTTTTGACAATTAATTAATGACAGCTCTGGATAATGCAATACCAATAACAATCTAGTGGCACATAAAAATTTACATGTAAACAAATTTCACAGGTAACTAGATGTAATTCTTTTTTAGACACTCTGTATATAACAGCAATAAGATAACATGAACAAAAAAATAATATGTATTGCTTGAGTAAGAAAGAGATAAACATAGTAGCAAATATTCGTGCAGGCTTGAAGCTCATTTTAATTATGACATTTGTCAACCAAGCATGCCTAGTAAAATAATTTTTTCGTATGGTCATCTCTTTCTTACTCAAGCATTCTATTTTGTTGTTCATGTTATCTCATTGCTGTTATACCGGGTGTCTTAAAATGAATTACATCTAGTATGCTTTGAATTTCCCATAATGCAATCCAAAGCTTTACTTAAAATTGGCAAGACTGTAAGTCTATGTCAAATTCGACGTTAGCAGGTTAGATTTTGCGTCAGTTTGTGTCAAAACTGACGCAAAACCTAACCTGATAACCTCGAATTTGACATAGACCTGCAGTATTGCCAATTTCAATCTAAATTCTATATTGCATTATGGGAAAAAAATCAAAGCATATTAGATGTAATTCATTTTAAGACACCCGGTACATATGTATATAATTATGGCCCCATCGGTATTTAATATTACTATATTATTAGCGCCCGTAAGTGTGGAGATCACAACGTAAGTGAGACAGACAACCAACTCTTTTACGTATTTGATGAGCTGTGCGCAAGCGTCATCCCCGCGGTGGGAAAGTGAACTTCATGGTTAAGTTTAAAATTCCCTTCTAAAGGCGGCTTCGAATTCTCAGGCATGCGCACGAGACGCGTAATACTCAGAGTGAGATTATGTCGGCGCCGTAATATTTTCACTCGTTCCCAGACCCTACTAGCAATTTATATAGTATGATCAAAAATTATTTTCATCTAGTATGGCCATGGAATACTTCCAAATTTAACTCGCTTACAAAGTAAATGTTACGTTTTGGCATTAAGTATAAACGTAGTTGCATTTATAAATTAGGAACTATTCCATGGCCATACTAGATGAAAATCATTTTTGATCATACTTTAGAAGTAATACCAAAGAGCATATGCTCTTTGCTAATACATACCGGGCGACTATAAATGATTGTGATTCTTTTTCTTAGATTGGCACTGTTTATGTTGGTGGCACTGTCTAGTGTGTAGACCTTAGCTATAGTAAGATACTGCGGTGACAAAAATATGGAAAACCCAAATATGTTAAGGAAATCTGCAATAAAGCTTCTCGTATACCTATTTGGCGTACTGACTTGTTTTTTTAATTAAAAAAAATCCCATAAATAACTCATTTTTAGATTCGTTTGCAATCGCGTTTAAAATCATGAACGAATTTAATGATTCTCATATGGTTAAAGCCCCAAAAAGGAAAGAACGGCATAAAGTTAGTTATAAGGCAAATCTGAATTTTTATTATACATACCTAAAACGGGAATTAGGTCGGCAAATTCATGGGTATCATTCAAAAGACAACATTTTGTGATAGATGACCTGCATACGTACTTAAAGATAAATTTGAGTTTATTTGTATTGAATCAAAACTATACGTATAAAATATTGAAATTCATGAGGTGCATATTTACCATCACAATATAGCACACTCTTGTCTTTACATTCGTTCGTTTTTCTTTAATAATTTACATTGATGTCATATGGATCATGTGACGAGATATTATGGCATAACCTTAATAATTATGTGGGTTGAAATGGAGATACAGAAGGTCTATATGTGAATATTTTAGGGTGATATAGCATGGTTTTTTTCCTTTGTACTATAAACAAACAAAAGCATCACACATTTTGTCTCTTAATTGCGGCCGATACCACATGATTCTAGCGACCAATAAAAAAGAATACACTCTATTGTCGCCACTTTCTCATATAAAGTCACTGTACTATCTATTCACAAAACTCGTGAACTGTCAAAACGCTGTCAAGTTGGTACCTTGTTTAAATTCTGTTTTGGAACTTCTGCTTGCTGATTTTGGCAACACTGAAATGTTTGAAATTTAAAAACTTGACTGATGTCACACTTCTAAAAAAAATAATCTCTCAAGTTCTTTAATTTTTGTGCATACACTTCAATTGCAATAGAACATAAACGAAAGAGGGTTTTATTATTGGAAAAGGAAACAAAGCTACAGTTGATTATTACAAGGAAAAAGTAAAAGAAAATAGTTTTGACTTTTGACACATGTAACATAACCTTAACTTAAAAATTACTAGAAATCACTAGATCCGAAGTACATTCCCAAAAAAAACTGTAATTTCCAGGTACACTCACAAAATATTTTAAAAAATCGACATTGACAGTTCATGAGTTTTGTGAATGGATAATATAGTCCGTTCAGTAAACATAAAAACACAAAGTTGCCTTTGATTTCCAAAATTTCATGAGTGTACTTCCAAAATCGATATTTGTCTAGGAATGTAAGAAAAAGTTACTAAAACAAATAGGTTAAGGGTGTGACATTTAATTAACATCTGTCATAAATATTGAAAAAAACTACTTTTACGGATATTAGACAAACACTGCGTTGTATACTATTGATGTAGCGTTTATTAGAATCTATTTTTATTGCTTTTTATAAAATTTTAGGGGAGAACTTCCAGAAAAATATCTACTTTGACACTGAAATAATGAGAAATATTAATTGTCATTGATTGTCGTTTTTAAATTCAAACGTGCCTTTATGTAGGTGTGGAAACCTTTCCAAAACAAAATATAAAATCCCTAGTACAAAAATTGTATGCATATGCAAACTTAAAAAAAAATTAAATGTTTTTGTGTTTGCTGAAAGGTCTATAGGTATGGGAACTGGGAACACAACTGTAATCTGTAATCGGTATAAAACACAGACAAGAAAGAAAACACGTTTGTAGAAGTGTAGCCACCGCTATCAAAGATTGTTCTGATGACGTCACGTAAACTTAGGCTGGAAGTATAACGGCTATTATGACGTTCGTCGTTTTAAATTTTTAAGTAATCAGAAATAAATGGGTTACTAAAACTTATGTCTGAATCTGTGAATAATGCCCTTGCCGTCGTCATATACTGCAAATTATTTTTCAATTGAAGATATATTAGCTACACAGGAGCGGACGCCATGCAAATTTCTAGTCAATGTACTCAAACTGGGTAAGGTTATGAGAGAGTTTAAAATTCAAAAGTATAGTTTTTGAATTAAAATGTAGGTAAATTAAACCATGCATCAGAAGATAATGATTTAAAATCGGGAACAGCGTTGGAGCTACCATTATGGTTAGCCGAACAATTATCTTCAGGACAACAACCCATAATTTCCGTAGACCTACCTCGAATATACAAGGAAGCCTATCGCGAAATTTTAAAAGCAGATGCTTGTGCTGTAGATCTACATAAATTAGGATTGTACTTTTACGAACTTGGGTTACATGTGAAACAGTTCGATGCACAAGGAGAAGTATCCAAAATTTTGTTACATGTAAGTAAAACTTTGGTAATCTTGTAGTTTACGTCTCCCACTTTGACCTACTGTTACTAGAGCCAATAATATAGAAAGGAGAGAAAAATTAAGCCTCTTGTTACGGTCTACACATTTTCTACATTACACAGAAATGTTTATATTAAGTACACACAAATCTTAAATTTGCAGCTAACCTAAATTCGTACCTATCTACAAAAATATTGTAAAATATCACTCCCTCTTGCATTACTGGCTCTAGGAACGGTATTTCAAAGTGAGAGACGTAAACTACAAGATTTCCAAAACTTTATTTGTTTGCATAATTATAAATGCTTTAAATTTTAGACGTTTCAAACAAGGTTCAGACAGCTTATGGACTTGGCGGATAATACCGAATCTGATCCTACAGTACAAAATCGACTGGACATCCTAGAGCGCAAATTGTTTAAAGACAGTAATGCAGCTAGGACCCGACTAAAGGGTTGGCTAATTGATTCTAGTGCCCCATTAGAAGCAGCTACAATGGTAATGAATCACAAAAAGCGTAAAAGAATTGATGTTGAAGATATTGTATAAGTAGTTACGCATGAAGTATATTATTTTAAATAAATTTCATTTGGCATTCAAGCAATTTTAACATAAACGTATGTATAAAGCAGAGTAAATATAAAATATATTAAAAACACAAATTTTTAAACTGTAAAAAGTTGTTACCATTGAAAAATTATGAGCAATCAAATTTGTAATTACAAGTGATTTATAATAATTTATTAATATGAAGAGTTTAATAGAAAAAATGTTGAAAATGTCTATGTCGGTAAGTATAAAGCCTATTTCAGATGATGTGTTCACTTAACAAATATTCCCCAAGCATAGACGGATGTAAGTAGCATCGTGTGAATGATGTAATGAATCTCACTGTGACTGTGAGATTTGCTTGAATTACAAATGCTTGCCATCGTATGGGTGTTGCATACAGATGTGTTCCATTTGTCAAAGATTCGTCAAACTAATATACATGATGCATCGTCTGGCTAGACGCTTTTGTTACTATGGAATCAAGTGTGCGTTATTGTTTGGATAAGTTAAATAATAGATACTAATGTCATAATTTTTTTGAGTTTTTGAAAGTGAATTCGCAAGTTAAAAAGTATGGACTCGGATGTTGTAAAAAAAAAATTGTACGATACACGACCGGAAAGTGTTTTGCAGGTCTCGCCTGCGGCTTGCCCTGGAATCTGCTTGCTTCGACCTGCAAAACACGACATTCCGGTCTTGTAACGTAAATTACTATTCCCTGAGGTTGGTATGGTTACAGACCGAGGGTCTTTGACAACTGTCAACCGAAGGTAAAGAACATGAATATCTCTCGTGGTGCATACAATATTTTATTTACTAGCCTATTAGTAAAAATAGTATGACATTTAAAATTAGAATATGTAAGTCACGGCCTGCTGAATTGTTTGACAAACGTCACTTTATACGGCCTAGGCACATGTGAAGTTTTGCGATTCTCCACAGAGCGCTGTATATCCACGAGTGGGAATTTCAAATTTACAATGTATCATCACTTACGATGTTGACTACAATGCAAATATTTGATTAAACTTTACGACATTTCTTAAAATTGTACAACAATAATATAATCCTCTCATGTATTTTTTACTTTGATTTTCTATTGTGTTTTTTTATCACTTTCCTGCTAGTTTTTTTGTGTATTTTCTCATTTACTTTATTTACGTTCACAGTATTGTTGATTAATTTATTCGTTATAATTGTTTATGATTTCGTTTGGTATTGTTAAAATAGAAAGCGGTTCTACATACATATAATAGGTTTCATATTGCAACGTGCAAATATACCAATTGGGGAAGATCTTATCATGAATTTCCATCCAACCAAGTTTTACGAAGGAAATGGTTTGAAAGATAAAATTAAATTATCGTCCTTCAAACAACGTACCTTTTTAGTGATTTCTATTTTTACTTAAATATCATAAACAACGGGAAAGAATTGTTAGTTGTACCTTTCAAGAAAGGTGTTTCCGAATAACTTCTTCTGGGTGAAGACTATTAAATCACATTGTATTTTCTTTAGTACATTTTTAATTACTACATTTACAGATAAGTATTCAATAAAACAAATAACTCTTAAATGTTTAATTTAAAATTTTTTACAATAACTTACACATAAACTGACAACTTTGCAATAACACACAGAATAAAATATTTCATTACTATTACCCAGTGCTTTTTTTGTAAAATATGAGGTTCCGGTACTGTAAACTACCGGGGGGTACCCCCCACCAAAAAACGGGGGGGGGGGGAATTTAGACCACTTAAAACGATTTTTAACACTTTTTGACCCCTTTACGAGTAAATACAGGGTGGCTCATCAATAAGTGATGGTTATGAGTTATGATTATTTACTTAACTACTGAGACCGAGACGGGTGATGCCACGTGATGTGTATACAAGTGCGTGGCGTAGTTTGGGGGAGGGAGGGGTAGGATGCATGAATCAGCTGTCCACGCGCCGGTACAGTCTGCTCACAAAATAAGTAGACCTAGTTAAGAGTCTACAGCCGAACCGTTCATCGTTCCACATCTCCAAAACTCGCAATTCTTTTTTTTTTCTGTTTATTTATTCTTTTTCTTGTTCTTAGAGGTGCCGGTACGGCGTACCGGTGCGTACCGGCAGAAAAAAAGCACTGCTATTACCACCTAGAACATCTTCCAAATTTGTAAGAAATACGATTATCTGCATATCATAAGCATATTTTAGAGCGAATCTGTGAGCTAGAGTCCGGCCAACCTAAGATAGGGACAGGCACGTCACATTGCTAGGGTGTGCAGTGGTTTGGCGATTATTCCGATGGGCCATGGTTACTTAGCAACGGCACGTTCTTAAATAGGCGTCCTGTTATCAGGGGGTTTAGTTATTGATAGTTGTGCTCATTTGCGTCTCAAAGCCGGTGGTTGGTGATGAATGCACCTATCTCTAAAACATAGTTTTGAAATGACCTGGAATGACCGGTGATGAGTTGGCCTGTTTATTTTATTGCAGATTAGGATACATGATGAGTTCACTTGTATCCGTGTACGCCACTGCCAATTCTTGAGGCGCGTGGCGTAACAAAATCCCGCGTAGCCGAACTGTGACGTGCCTGTCCCTATCTTAGGCTGGCCGGACTCTATCCAAAAATACGTGCCTGATAATATGATTCTGTCTTCAACTACGATTTCTTGGAGTTCCACCCCTCTCTCAAGAAAAATATTAAAACTATAGATCTCTAAGATGTACTTAAACGACACTATAAATAGATTACACCATTCATATTTATTATAATTCAAAACAATAGGTCCTTATCCTACTGATACCGCATTTAAAAAATCATTTCTAAACACGAATTAGTCTTGACAGCCGTTGTCATTTAAATGTCATCATGGGAATGAGGCGCCAAAACTGCCAAAATTGATGTTTTTTCAGAAATGAAAACAATGGATTTCAAAAAAATGCCCAGGCCGTATAGTGACTTTTGTCAAACAATTTAGCTTTTCATATTTTGTATCTATGACGAAAATAAACAATATCATGTTGCAAGTAAATTATCAAATTAATAATTTTTGGATTTTGAGAAAATTTTTGTAACAGTTTTATTTTGTGATTTTTCCAAAAACTATACTTAAAAACTTTTTAAACAAAAGTTGTAGATAATAGCATAAAAATTCCCCAGAAAACAAAAATTAAGAGTAAAGTACCATTTCTAGTTACTCGATTGTAACCAAAAATCAATGGGCTTTCTATATTGGTATGGAAAACAAAGATATACATTTTCAGGCCTGTCAATTCAACCGTCTGTAGAGGTAACACAGACAGACACCACTTCAAAAACCATTTTTTTTTCTAAAACACGACACGAAAACGGATATTTCCACAAAAATCTCGAGTTCAAAAAGTCATGATTACTCAGTTATGTAATGGCTTCATTACCTAACTGCAATAGTGTCAAATGAATGACATAATGACATTTGCCTAGTAAAATATTTTTGAAAATGACAGATCTGACATTTTTCTTAATGCACTTTTTTCAATTTTGTATTACTTGTGTGCTTACATAACTCGTGCTACGCACTCGTTTGTAACTTACACACACGTATATTAATGGCGCACTTAACCCACCTGTATGGTAAATAACTATTATTGTACGAAGTTAAAGAAAGTAAAAAGGTTACAATATTGCCACAGTAGTGTAGTTACAGGCAGAGATCTTAAAATTGTGCTTTAACTATGACGGTGACAATCTGTTCCAGTTATACTTGTATTTGTATTTTATCACATATTAGTCCTTGTGGTATTTACACAAAGACACAAGTGGTGCATAGAAACTTCTTGTTTCTTTGAAGCATTTGTCAATGATGTTTTGCAATTTATGGCCTAAATAACATCTAGATTGATTTATAATTATTATTTTTATTGCATTTCATAAGTTAATGTACTATATTTCTACATTCAAAATCGCAAAGTGGTACTTTACCACATAGCAACGGCGATTTGTCTTAACGTTTGACAATACTGAAGTGTATTGTAGATGGCACAGCCGGTCTGTCATATTCGAAGTTGACCTCACATTTGCCAATGTTCAGCTAGTGGCGGACAACACTTGTTAGATGATATTTTTAAAATTTAACAGATTGTAAGAATCTTGAAAGTGTGTTCTTCGTTTTACAATAAAATATTTATCATCTTAGGTTTTTTGAATTCTAATTTAAATTCAGGTTACTAGATTTGAGGGTCACAGTAATTGAGTGGCAAACAACAGCATATATTTTGCAAATGAATATGCAGTTCAACTCAGTTGGTTACTTTCATATATCTGTATTTAAAAAAGCATTCTGGTTTACCTAGTAGATTAAGAAAGAAAATATAAAAGCTCATATCTGTTTTGCGTTCACTAATACCCAGGACAATCAGTCCTTGGTGATTTTAAAGTACAAGACGAATCAGAATGGGTTGGTGTTAAAAATAATGTCTCAGTTGTAATAAATGTTGACCTCTTTTATAGCAATGATAAATGAGTGAAGTTGTAATTAGTAGTGATGTTCAATTGCCTTAATCTATAATTTTTATTACCATTTAATTTCTCTGGTATTTTATTGTTTTAGTAATTTATAATCATAATTTACCACATTAAGGAATTCCTTAGAATAACCCCTAATTTGTCACTTTTGACATTTTGTCAGGTCATTTTGTATTTTAATTAGCCACCTAGGCTTTAGGGCAGCGTGCCCGTATGTTAAACCCTTTTAGTTACTTATTTGGCTTCATCGCCTAATTCCATAATAATGATTTTGCACATATTTGGCCTCAAGCGCAGTATTTCTCGTCATCTGGGGCACCCCTTTATTGGTACTTTGACAGTCGGGTGTTAACGCTCGCAGGATTTCCGAACCTTCTAGAATTTACGCTGTTGGTGTGACTGCGAGGCCTCGCGCTGTCTTTGTCACCGGAACTTATTTGTTTTATTGGGCGCATCGCCATTGGCCGTCGAGAGTCACGTGGTAACGCCGTTTTGGCTCACGCCACTGCAGGCGTCCTAACGCCGCTTGCAGGAGATTCAGCCGAGAGCCGTCGATCTAAGGGGTCGGATAGTGTGTGTGTTCGTGCGGCGCTCCCGCCGTTGGCGGAGGCTGACGGCGGAGGCGTCAGCCTTTTCCCGTCTCGTGCTGCTTCAGCAAGTGTTTGATAAACTGTTTCGCCTTAAGCGAGAGTCGGAGTTCAACTCAGGCGATTGAACAAGGGAGGTGTGTGTGTGTCGTTAGCGGCGATCTTATTACGCCAAGGCGTAGGTGTGATGGAATTCCATGCCCGGTTCTACGTCGTCACGTAGGGGAGTGTTCCCTTTAGCTCGTTGTGCGAGGATTCCGTGGAGGTAGGACATCACTTGGGCTAGTTTGGCCGTCGTAGCGGCGTTTGTTGAAGCGCCAGCCTTTGTCGCCATTTTGGGCGCATCCAGACCATTCACACGTCGGCCGTTTTAGCGGCGAATGAATTGCCACAGGCAACCTGTTTTCCGCCAGCTGGACCGCATGCCGATCTCTTGGGCCGTCACCAATAAAATTAAGGTATTTGTAACCATTGAATCATACTAACTTCTCGTGCGCGAGCTGTGCGCTTAATCATGTGAATAATTGCTGAACTCTTGGCATACGTGCTGTAAGGCGGCAACGCCAGTTTGGTCGCGGTAAAATTGCATGTGCTCGAACTTGATGTGAAATCTTGTGCACCGTTAAAAACGTACCCTTCGCATCTTAAATTGTTGTCGCGAAGTGGCGTCGCTCGCTCATTTTTGATCTAATCACTTCCCTCACTTGGGCTTTGCTGTGTTTGCCCAAATTATCATGTGAGCATTTTTATGAACTAACGTTCCCTTTGTGGGACTCATATGTCAAACTGCTTTTGATTTTGTACAGTTATGGGTGTTGTTTAGTAACAGTAGTGCGCCCATCAGCTGATGCTTATTTATAAGAATTAACGCAATGTTTGCGGCACGCTTTGCTGCCCCAATGTAAGAATTGAGTAATAGACGCTTATCTAATTAAGAGACGCTTTATTCTTGGTCGCTTTGTGCATGTTCTGTTTCAGCGTGCGCCAATCATTGAGGAGATAAATGTACGGTGGCGCCAGTGAGATCAGAGCGTGCAGGTAAGCTTGGTGGTGACATTGCCGTAGCTGAAAGAGCCCCACTTCATGATGTAAGTATTTTTGCCATCACGAAATCGTTGTGTGAGTTTATAATTCACGAGTACCCCTATCGACGGAGTGTCTTGAATACTTCGCTCCCGTCTAACCGCCCAGGCCCGGTTATTCGGGTTAAGACAGGCTTGGTGGCGCCCTCTTTATTTTACCGTTATTTACCGACCCTCTGGCCGTTACCCTTAGATAATCTCGTTAAGGACCCGCCCAACTCCACTGAAAGTCTAGCCGGCCTATCTTGTTGCTGCTGGGTAGCGGCCTAGGAGAACTTTCGTCCCGATTTCGTCCACTACGGCACGCGCCGGCCGTTTCGTTTATGTATGAGCCGGTGCGGTGTCGTAAAGTCAGTTCAAGACCGTAACAATTTGTATTTAACGTGTACGTAATTAAACTATACAGGTTGCCTAAAATTATAGGGAACATAGAGCATAAGACAGTATGCTAACAGTAATGGATATGTATGGGGTTATCATAAAGTTATATATACTCTAAATTCTTACATAATTTTAACAAATCAAACCAAGAACAAAAAGTAAACGAAATCTAATTGTTTAAATAATGTGATTGTATTGTATCTGTGGAAAACAAAAGTGTTGTCATGACAACTATTGACACAAATCTCAAAACGCAATTTTAAGCAGAAATTTTGTGAATTTATGGCCACCCGGATCACCTGACCTTAACCCAGAGGATTGCTTGTGAAGTTATTTAAAAAAATCAGTGTTTAGAACACGGCCAACAATGCTGCAAGAATTAAAAGACGAAGTTAAATGGCCAAAGGGTGCAATTCAACCAGAAATATTACATAATGATGTAAAATGTTGATGAAAGGTTGGTAATCTTACACCAACAAAAATTTTTTGTTGATACAAAACCATATTTCCAAGGGTATTTAGAAAAAATGTCTTGACATTAATTCTTCTAAAGCAAAGGCATTTGATATTCGTGCCAAGTGCAAGGTCCGTCATTTTGCAATAAAATTTTTGGTTCACTTAGTTTTGAATTACAATTAATAGCTTTGTCATTTGTTAGTTAGTTTCTTTTTTTATTGTGAATATTACCAAAATTAGCACGTTGCAAGACAATTTAATATTTCTATAGCAACCTTTTAAAATTTGTATTTGAGCAAAGTGACTTCCACCACACAACAAAACTACGCCATATCACTCGTGTTTGCACCGTAGTTTGCACCGGAAGCGTTAAAAGCTTTAGTGGTGCTACTTGGTCTAAATCATGTTGCTCTTTTTACGTAAGTTTAACATATGAGATCTTTTAACTGAATTAACAATCATCTAACATATTTGAATTGTGGAGGAAAATAATTCTATTTTCCACATACCATTAATTAGTAGATTAATGAATATGAGCACAAAACCCATAGTAGAAAAACTGACCAGAAGAATTTGTGTAACAAATCCGAATTTGTCAATAATTGAGCTTAGCAAATTACATAAATAATTCGCATCATGGATTTGTTTTAGTATCAATAACACTTAACATGACTCTGTTAGGCTCAGCGGTAGAGGGTGTGGACGAAGAGCAGGCGTAGCAAAGCAGATAGCGATGACGTAGCGTTATATAGGGCTTTTATTAGTATAGTATATATATATTTAATAATGGTGAGGCACTAACACCCTATGAAGGAGCTTGGCCTGCAAGGCGGAAGGTCAGAGCTTCCGTATCCCCGCTTTCACACCCGGCTGTCGCGTGTCAAATTCATGACACCTGGTGATGTGGTGAGCATCACGCATTAGACCAATTATTTAAAGCGACTGGGTAGGCCGCCCGCCAGGCATCGATCTGGGATTTGAACTCCAGACTTCCGCGCCGCAGTCCAATGCTCTAACCACCGAGCCACGCTGGCTAGTGTATATACATGGACTTATAAACAAAACACACATATACATTATACTCGTAGAAGGGCGGGGCGGCGGAGGCGGTGCTTCTCACTGGGGGCGGCGTGCGGCTTCTTCCTGTCAAGAAGGTGGCGGTGCGGGCTCGGCTTCGATCTGGTCTTAGGTGGTCCTGAGTCCTAGTTTAGGCTGGCTGGGTCCCGCGGCTAAGCCCCGAAGAGCGCTTGCGGATGCTGCGGCCGCTAAGTTCTGTAGAGCGCAAGCGGATACAGCGGCGGCTAGTCCTGAAGAGCGCTTGCGCATGCTTCGGCGGCTATGTCCTGAAGAGCGCTTGCGGCGGCTAAGTCCTAAAGAGCGCTTACGGATGCTGCGGCGGCTAAGTCCTGAAGAGCGCTTCTGCGTCGCGACCGAACAC
>OW679195.1:113533653-113616513 GCA_940337035.1 Agriotes lineatus | reverse complement strand
AATAATATCGAACAGTGGGCACACCAGCGGGAAAAACAGTTTTCTAGGATGCTTTCCTATTAGAATCGACCAGGGAGAGCCTCATAGATGAGGCAAGGAGAGGAAGACCTGCACCGGAAAAGAACTCTAAAAGCCGAGGAGTTAGTGACGAGCGATATTACATGGCATTTGCATATCAATAAGATCTCAGTTTAATGGGTGCATCCAATTTTGACCCTCTTGCACAAACAAGGTCAAGCAAACATTTTCCGTGGGCTTTTAGCCCATGCTGGTGTTGATTCTTGCAACCTTTCTGACAGAATCATAACTGTGGACAAGAGCTGGGTCCATCACTATGATCATGTCACCAACATGTCAGCATTGAGTGACTGTGTCCAAACTATGCGCCTCCAGTAAAGTTAAAAACGACACCGTCGACAGGCTTGCTTATCGATTGTTTTGACAAAAGTCGTACTGCGACTTTCTGTCCAAATCGTGGGAGTGCAGTGCATAATTCCGAAAATGAGTTCCCCTACAGCACGATAATGCATCGTCGCAAATATTTGTTACAACGACATCAAAAGCGACTATAATGGACTTCAAAATGTCTTCACACCCAGTCCATTCGCTGGTCCTGCAACCTCAAAATTTCTTTCTGTGCGGGAAATTGAAGGATGGCCTTAGAACTTATTTCAAGAATGATTACTTAAAAGTTGTGGTGACTTCGTGGTTGAAGAGTCAAAGTGGTGACATTCATAAAGAGAAGATTTTAAAGCTGAAACATCCATGGACGAAGTGCATCGATGTGACAGCAAATTAAATAGGGAAGACCTAAGGATGTGTTTAGAATTTCAGAATCAAAGCATTAGTAGTATTCGAAAAAAATTTATCGTTTTTCTTTGCGAGCTCATTAAATGTACCTTACTATGCGGCATATAATTATTACACTATATAACAATTGAAGATTTCCATAGCCTAGTTGCTGGTAATAACCAGCCCACCTTAATTTATATTAAAAGCGCTTTTATTTTTGTTTTACTTTAATGTAAATGTAAAATAAAATGTTTTTTAGATACCTATTTAGACAGTACTTTGTGAAACGTAATTGCTTATAGCAGTTATAAAAATAATTCAATTACAGTTTCTCTTCAGGTTTACTTTTTCCATTAGCAATTTGCAAACTGTAATCCAATTACCCGTCTTGCTATTTACTGCGTATTTACTGCCGATAGCTATTAAATACTTTCCCGTTCCATAATTAGGTATCGAAATTGAAATGGCAAGAGATCGGCTATTTTTCTTTTTTAATTTATTATATCGAATAATCTAACTAGATATTGTGTCATACATACAAATATATAAATGGGTCTGTATATGTTACAGTGAGAGTTTATGATTTGTGATTGAATAGAAGCGCTAGAAATTTTAAAATTAACGTGTTTTGATAATAAAAATATTTAGCTGTAATTTCTGCAGTTGATAAAAAGGAAGGACAGAAAAGATTTCATTCCTACACTAAACCCTAAATCAACGCGACCAACGTGGATATACGAAGTATTCCGCTATAAATTATATTTCATTGCAAATCCCAGAAGGATGATAATTTCCTGCTAATTCGCAAGACGTCCCAAATGTTGAGTAAGCAGTTTTGAACTTCTTCGAACGTGATCAGCGCAGATGTTTTCTACTGGCAGCACTGTATTCCATTGCTACTAACATTAGAGCCGATGTGGTTGTTATACCCCATCGGGTGCCTACCCAGGTAGAGGATAAAAGAATATGGTCGTCGTCGTCAGTAAAAGGCTATGATGGTCAATTCGTAATCCCAGAGGAGAATAAAGGAGACCATAGGTTGGTAGGGTTTTACCAACAAAGGGAACTGCTGTTGCAGACATTTAAGCTCCCAGTAATTGGTCAAATCGATTTTGGCTTTATTCGATTGCAGCACATAGGAATGCACCAATTCCACCCGATACGTTGACGACATGGTAACACTAGCTCACAACCTTGAAAAGCTACATGGTGCTATATTAGAAAATGTCACTGGAGACTACCACCGAACAGCTGTAGTTAGAGTGGAGGATCAGTTGACAGATGCGGTAGAAATAAAAATAAGGTAAAATAGGGGATGTTTGCTGCTTCCCTCTCTTTTAACTTGTACCTCAAAGAAATAATTGAGAAAGCTATGTGTACTGAGGGCTTGATAAATGAAACAAATCTTAATAATATGCAAAATACACTCTAATAACTCCAGAAACGATTCAAAATCTTCAGATATTGATGCACTAAGCAGATAGCGCTTCTGAAGGATTTAGCTTAAAGCGTAACAGAGCATATAGTGATAAATAAAGAAAATCTTATCCAGAATAGCGTTATACAGCTCCAACCGAAAATCGAAAATATTTTGACAATATGATTGCACATAAAAAAGACCTCGTGTAGTTATGACCGTATCTTGATCCTTCGCACGTGAATAGCTAAACTCTCTGTTGTCCCTGTCCTTAAATACGGAGTATAAAGTTTGACACTCACATACACAATGCTCACATTAGAGGCTTCTGTAATGTGGTATAACGAGCTTGACTTGGGTCGCCTAGTAAGTGTGTTTAGATAGAAGATATGTAATTATATGTGCTCCTTGTGGTTCGTTCTTGCGGAGAGAATAACAGAAAAGCTGCTTTGTGCTTCGTTTATTGTCAGAAAATGTCGTGGAGTAAGCCAACTTTGGTGTCGCAATGCCGCAATACGCCATGAAATAGTGGCCGGAGAGCTTCACAAAGGGTCTAAATTCTTGCAAATTGTGGTACTGAAGCGGCTACGTCATTAGGTGACAAAATTATAAAGGCGGTGTTATGAAGAACTGTGAAAACTGTTAATGCCATGTAAAATCCCTCATTTCCTTCACAAATTCAGACCGCTTGTTCCTGTAGAGCGCATTTCAGATCTTGTGCTTGCCTGCAATCGCTTCGCCGTGCGCCAATATAGTATTTTTCCACCATACGCCGGAAAGCGGCAAGGAATGAATCGGTTGTTTGAGTGGAAGAGAGAGCGCGAACGTATTCGGCTCACACCTATTCCGTTTTAACCAGACAGTTGGACACATGTTTGTGCAGCTGTACATTTTACGGACGCATTAGCGTCCTGCCCATGCGTCTCCCCATCATTTTAGTTAGAGTTGCTTTGTTTCTCGTCGCAGTTGACCTTATGTAGCCAAGCGGAGTGGTTCTCTTCAAGCGATCTCCGCGGTTGCGGCCGTTGGAGCTCGCTGTGGAGGATTCGAATTCTAACTATCGAGTAATGCAGTGGTGCACCAAGTGTCGAAGACGCATTGATAACACGTCGAAGAAGGTGACCGTAGGTTTCGGTCCAGCATAAAGAGTATCGTTCGGTTTGTTGTTATTGTATTGTGTCGTTGCATAGGTTAGGCATTAACTGTTGTTACGGATTACAAAACAAACTGGCTTGAAGGTAACTAAGTTTCGTTGCGCCGCACAAATTGTCGATACGTGCTCCGGCCGGGCTTGCTTATGCAAGGTTCTGTATGCTGTCATCATGTTGTGAGTACCGCTTTCCTGGGGCACCTTTCTGGTCGCAAACTTCCCGCATTTTGTCATTCCTGGCTGCCGGCGTTGTCTCCTTTGATCGCCTGCAGCAGCGTTCCTAAACAACAGCTTTCCCACTGGACATCAACACCAAGCTCGTCGCTTAACCAGCAGGTATTGTCCAAGTAGTTGTAATGTAGTGTACGTTAGAACTTAAAGTGCAGCGTTTCCTTTCACAGTATGCGGAGTGACGTCAAATCCGTAATCAAACGCGGTAATTCTATATTGGGCGCTTGCATCTGAAATTGTGACACGTTGTATTCGAATACGTTCATTGTTTCTGTCGATTGCTTGTAACTTGTACCTGCACACTCATTTTGTTATTTTAACCAATAGACGAGCCAGTCGGGGACACCGCCCAAGAACGCTTACGCAATTGCAAGCCCTCGACTTCGGGCTTATGCAAGGTCTTTCATAAATATTATTTTCACCCCAATTCAAACCCGTGGTGTTAGAATACCCTTTCTTTTATACTTGTGCTGAGTATGAACACCACTACTGCAATGGCATTTCGCTCTAATTCACCGCCTGGTCAGACAGAACCATGCCCATCTTCCTGAGTATAGTCGGACAACTATTTTATTACACAACCGTTGAGGTGTGATTAAAATGAATTCTTCTAGTCAGAATTATTGCCCCGTAGTGTACCCAGTGTAATTCTTGTAAAAGCCGATTTTTCCTGTAACAAAATGGCTTTTGTGGTAATGCCAGTTTTAGCGTGTAACAAAATTTAGGCCTAGGTATTGATCAATTGGCATCTGCTAGTAATTACTCCAGGTGGGTGATACTATACTGTACCTAGCGGTGCAAAGATTATAATTGAGATCGGCATTAAAACTTGTCATAAAACATAAAAAAGCGATTGGGCGCCCTTTTTGTGTTCGATGTGCACTGCGCCGGATCATATGCGCTGTGGGTTGTCAGTAGAAAGGCGTAATTAGAAGCAGCTGCGTGCGAGTAACATAATGATATACTTGTGTCCTCACTGTGCTCGAAGAGTTTTCGGAGGTGTGGGTTAATTATGAAACTGTGATAGAAACAGTTTTTTCGGTTAATTTCATGATTTTGCAGTATTATTTAGCAATGTTCCTATAACAGGCTATATATGGTCGGTCCTTATTTCAGGAGATTGTTGGAGCTCATCGCTGGCAATAAAAAGGAGCAAAGCAATTAATGAAAACCTGAGGACGTAGAAGACTTCTCTTTACAATTTGATGTGTCAACAATAGGAGCCAGAAGAGCTTCAACGAAAGAGTTGCCTCAAAGACCCATTACATTTTTATGTCCAACCTGCGGAGCTGCAAATCCAAGTGTTACATTGGGTATATAGAGAGTTACCCAGAATGAGCTGGACGGCCAGAGTAATAAATGCGAAGCTTTCTGAGAAGAAAAATCTAGACACAAAGCTGCTCTAAACAACAGATGAAATGGAAACTGAAATATGAATTACTGCACCTTACAATGTAGGGCGATATAGACAGTAACAAAAGCTCTGAAAGATAAAAACTCCTGGTTAAAGACTCCTAGCCCATAATTCGGCCAGTCCACGAAGCAGCTTTCTCGGGCATCTGGTAATATAAACTTTCAACTAAACATTAAAACCGTAGGACTTTCATTCAAATGAGGAACTTAATAGCGAATAGAGAATGGTCGGTTCCTATTTATATAGCTATTCACACAGCGAATCACGGTCTTTTTAATCAAGATTCTACACTCTACGCACAGGGCCTGAGTAGGGTCGCCACTTTTTGTCCTCTACGGCTGCAGCCACCTACTTTTTCTATTTCGACCCTCTTCTAGTGTCTCATACAGAAGAGAGAAAGTCACATGAAATTTTCTTTTATCGTATAGGAAACATTATTTTGTTGTTAAATGGCGATTCTTCTTCGTTTTAGTGCTCCATATTCGACATCAGATGTTGGCGTAAAATTCAAAGCGGCTAACCGCACTTAAGTCACGTTCTTTGAAAATGTGTTCCGTGTGGTGGTGTCCCGTTACCATTCACAACAGAGTTTGTGATCATGTAAATGTATATAGAGTGTTTCTTCTAACTAATCTACAACAGCGCGCCTCGTAAGTAGAATAGTTTATGGTAATCAGATGATAAGTGGCTTCACTCGGTCAGATCTCGATGTGAAATGTGGATTAATTTTTGTAAAATCCTTTCCTCCACCAAGGTTTGAACCTGGAATATTCTCGCGCTCTTAATCAATGTTCCAGCAAGCTCTAAATTGTCATTAATTATGCAGAAGTTGGGTTGTGGACTACGATATATAATTAAAAGTCCCCATGTTAGAACCTTGTAGCGGAACGCAAGCTGAAAAGGTTAACTGTAATCATAATATTGCGGAAAATATGGAAATGTGGACGACAGTGTAGCTTGTTAAACTCCAAAACTTTAAGAAGTCGCGCCTAAACGCCCGCTCGCCAAATTGCATTACGAAAAGCCAGTCGCGGAAATCATTTCTAACACGGCAGGCATTAAATGGCGCAATCACAGCTTGTGGCGAATATGAAATTTAAATGGGAATCAGAGCGTGCTGAGCTAGAGCTTGGACAGCACGCCGAATGGTTGCCTCTCGGTGCTGTCGAACAAACCTTAATAGATTTTATAGTCGCGTAATAGCAGATTGGAAACCGTTAGCAACATTTTCGAGTGGCAAGGATTTCCTTTAATGGCGGATGCACAGCTTGAATCGAGCTAGACTGTGCGGTCGAAATGGCCGAAGCGATTGCTTGTCAATAGATGCAGGGTCGAGCTTGCAGACGTCAAATTAAATAGGTGAAATGCGGTCGATAGGAACTGAAGACAGATAGAAATGCAGCGTTTATGCTGAGGATTTAGGTTAACTGCAGCTTGGCGCAGGTTTCGAACCACGTAAAGGGACTTTTTATTGAGTCATCTCTATGTGAAAATATCAATATTTCCTAAAACCACCACGCCCACCGTAGTGATAATGTCTATCCGAACCGAAATGCTTCAAGCAGTGCGACAATCGGCAAAAAAGCAAATTGCGCGGAAGGGTCGATCCGGCGGGATAATGCGCTTGTTCACAACATGGATCTAGACAGTAAAATATGGGATTGAAAATTCTCGAGTATGCACACAATTTACCAAATCCTGTTTTGGGCGCTGCTTCGTTTCCGCCTCTCCCGACTTTAAAAATAGTCCCAGAAAAATGGTTAGCTGAGCGCCGCCGAGTCTAAGTGTTCCTTGTGCAACAAAAACAATAATTCCTGGACGTGGCTGCATTGTTAAATAGCTGCTGCAGAACGAACGGCATCGTCAGATATTATGAAGAGAAAGGCTTCGGTTTAAGCGGGGAAACCCATTTATTACTTTCGGGTGAGGTAGTTTTGGCTTATCGCGGGCATAATTTTCAGGTTGGTGACTGCAAAATAAGTGTGTCTAAGAAGGGCGTGCTTCAAATGAAAAAGCTTATTATAACAAGGAACGGTGGTTGGAAAATCCGAAGTAGTTATGCAGTGTAGCTCCTTGATATTTTATGCTTTTAGCTATTTAGAATCATATGTATTCCAGACGCCCTTCCAAACATTTATGCTTTACGTCAGATCCACTTTTAACTTTGTAAGGATATTGTAAACCATTCGTTATTAGCGAGGTTAGATATTCACGTGTTGGCAGATTTAGGTATGTAGATCGGTTTTTACTTAATGAAATGGCCGTGAAAGCCTCCGAAATTGTAAGCGTTTAGTATTTTATAAAAGTCTATTGATAGTATCCATCCCTTGCCTTAACAGTGTTTGGTGGGACATATGTATATTTTGCAAAGGACATTAGCTTTCTCACAGTGAAGTAGAAAATATCATTATAAGTCAGCTGTTTTCAAATTATGAACCATATATAGCGGATGATGAAGCTGCTGATTTGGTACTCTTTCCTTGATGTTGTTGCTGAAACGGAACGTGAAGCAATTGCTATATCAATAACTGAATTACCTTCCCTTAGAGCTAATTTTGGAAATAACAATTCAAAGGGTATATAACAATTGGTAGATGAGGAAACCAAATATCCCAGGTACCCAAGCTACAAGCAGGCTGGCCAAGGTAAGTGTGGTATAAGGGTTACACCTAATGCTAGCAAAAACGCATAGCCACATATAGGTCATAGATATGGACGCTAACTGGGTCTAAAAATAGAATAACTGAATATCACTACCCACTTTTCAACAACAATTAATCGCTCTTATCTTCAATACCTTGGATATATCTCCGGATAAAAAAGAAAAATCGTAAACTGATTAGAGTAGAAAAAGTTGAGGTAACAGACCAAGAGGCAGGTCACCGATATGGGGCCTAAGGTCTCCTCCATACAGGAGTACTTAGTACCATCCAAGAAGTTTAAGTTAGAGATAAATTGACAACCGCCGTTTATTCCTCACAATTTTCATGGGGTCACTAGGTCCTTTTGAAAGTAAATGGTTAGTAGAGGAGGTGACAATTTGAAACATTTTTTTGGCTCCGCTCAATTGTTTCGCCATTTACCAAATTATTTCAGGCCTAACCTGTATATTTTTATTTGAATTATAATCCATTGCATTTCGAATTCTTAAATTTTCCAAACCAGCGCATTTTGTACCTGTATTGAGTTGCTATCGTTAGCACAGTGCACTTTTGACCCGCTATATCTGTTATCGCTGGCCGTAGGAATGCGAACTTGCATTTTGAAGCCCGGGACAAGCATTTTGTTTGAAAGCTGATAAATTGATTCAGGTACAATGGGTTTTTCTTTCTGTTATCCTCATATTAATTTGCATTTCTTTAGATTTATACCAGAAAGTATTTTCACCTGGAATTCTCAAATTGCACTTGGGATTAACAATTGGAGTCCAGTTTCCTGTCCTAATTCGAAACGAACACCTGCTATTTTCTGCATCGCTTCAGCACCCATTTTGCGTAAGGCTGATTCCTTGCTGTATGCGGGTTACCAGTGATAGCAGCTCCCGAGTAGCGGTTACACCCTAAACTTGTGGGGGCCTACAAGGTCAGTTGGTTCGTTTTTTTTATTACAGCGCCAATCGAGGACGGGTTATGCACCTATCAAGTTAATCTTGTGCTGGTGATACCGGATGCTAAATTTATCACTAACATAATAGTTCATTCACTCAGTAAATTTAATTAAAGATAGCAACTATTGAACTTTTATGTGTACTTTATACTTGTTTTTGTAAAAGGAGCACCCATGTTTTTTCTCTCAGTAACCTAGAAGGAGAGATTTTTATGAATGACAGCGATATGCATATCTCTAGATTTATTTTGCAATTTCAAGTAATTTAACGACCCAGAAAGGGTTTTTTTGTGGTAATGCGTGTGGTCACCTTCAATTAGTTTTGGCTGCATAGTGTAGCAAACATTTTCAAATATTTTATGAATTACCTAGATTACATTTGGTGAATACCAATTTATTATGCTTTTAATAAATTCTGATTACTTGTATTATTCGAAATTATCTAATTTCTGGCGCCAATATTTTTTTAAGACTTTGCAGGATACACAGCTGGTGGTTTAAACCCACGACCTTATTGCCGAATTTGAGCTAGTTCGGCCTGCGCGGTAAGTGAAAATTTTTAGAGCTTTCGTATAGTACGTACTTTAAGGAGGTTAATCTGCGATTTTTACTACCACTGATTATCTTATCTAATTAATCGCAGGTCAGCTTCTTTATTGTAACAAATTCTCGTGCTGAAGCTCTCGGGAAAGTGTTTGAAAGTTAACAAGTGCAACATCATTATAAAAATTTTTACTGTTCCTACATTTACCATCTTCTTTTGCATGTGTTGTAGGATATGTGTATAATACCAAGATGGTGTCTAGATTCAAATAATAAAAGCTGCCACAATTATGTATATGCTTAATTCTTACTAAATGAAAATTCTACATTATGGGATGGAAGAATATGAAAGACATATGAATAGCAGCAATAAAGTAAAACTAATTTCTTGAAGCTGTAATACCTTTCTAACCGAAATTTGTGACCTAAAAGTGCCTATACAAGTTAAGATTTTGCACATGATTCAAATGTTGGAAGTTGAACGTCACCAATAAGTCACAATCGACGTTTGAATTACCTTCCGCAACGATTGAGTGCGAAGAACAAAGACTCACGGTGCGTGGACGGATGTGCAGCTAACCACAACGCACCCCTACCTAGATCCTCCAGGAGATGATCCAGATGCTAGCGGACACTCAGGGTATAAAAGAGATGCTTGGATTGTTAAATACACTTAAATGCAACGACCAGTTCAGTCCAGTCTACATGAGCTCTACTGGGCTTAGCTCAAACCGCCTGTAGCAAGAAAAGGCTTTCCAGTAGTCCGAATCCGATTCTGACAAGTGAGCCGGGATCTGACGCCATCTTATCCTGAAAGGCAAGCCGCCGTCGACCGAAATACTTGAGCCCTCGAACTTACGGAAGGAAGCCTTCCAGACCTGCGAATAACAGCTTGAACTTCAATTTTAAAACCATTTTGTTGGTCGCCGCCTGCAGTACTGGGGAGCAAACCTGAGAACCTCGAAGCCGCCGGCTCTGATACAGAAGATACCTCTTTTAAGCCGTCTTAAGTCGTACTCCAAGCCGCCGGCTCTTGTGCCATAGTACGCCTTTAAAAACCAGAGCCAAAAACTGATTCATCAGTCCGCCGGGCCGAGTGCTAGAGAATATGACACTTTCTCCTGCACCTCGTCGACGTAGGTCTCTAGCACTACGCTGTTAAAAGGGCACCTGTAGATCTCCCTAAGAGGTCTCCACGAATACGTATACTGCCGCTTGATTAGCGCAATCTACGTTGTGTTGCCACTGCAATCAGTTAAACACTTAACTTGCACATAGTATTTACCGATTACAATTATATTACATATTGAATCTTTGTATTTTCTATCCTTTGTGTATATTTTGGGAATAAACTATTACTATTACTTATGTGGCATCGGCTCAGCTCCTGTCCAACGACTATAGTTTTCGCCATCGCAGCCAGAATCACAGGTCCAGCCCAGAGCCCGAAGGCGGCTGCAAATCCTTCGCCACCGTCCGTCCAAGATCCTCAAGGTCATTGCAAATGTACGTTTTGGCCTTATACGTCTCCCCTCGATCCGTTTATAGGATGTTCCAACGCAATATAATACTCTTATTACAGCCGGGGAGAAACCGCTGAAGGTTACATTTCTCTAATTAGTTATACTTGGTTACAACCAAATATAAACAAGATGATCTCGGGAGGCTTTCACGGCCATTGTCATGAATTAAAAAAACGACTTCCAGGATTGGACCGTGTCATTATTGAGGTTGAAGAACTGAACGTTTCGCCCACTTTCATAAGAGGCTTCATCAGGAAGAAAAAACAAAAGAGCACGGTAGCTCAACGTGTTAACCACGCCAGAAGCGAAACTCTTTGCAACAGAATGGACAGAAGAACACAGTAACTCGACGTGTGAACCACGTCAGAGACGAACCTCGACTGAGTTACCGTATCGCTTCCCTTGCAAGGAGTTTCGCCTCTGGCATGGTTAACACGTTGAGCTACCGTGCTCTTTTGTTTTTTCTTCCTGATGAAGCCTCTTATGAAAGTGGGCGAAACGTTGAGTGCTTCGACCTCGATAATAACACGGTCCAATCCCGGAAATCGTACTTAACAAATATAAACAAACCGACCAGAGTCGCCACAAGGTGCAACGCCATCTTAACGACCCTCCAAGTGCTGCACAAGCCCAATGTGCTTTTATTATATTTTACAGCCGTTTAATGTAGAAACATAATACTTAACGTGAAGACCAATATACATAATCTTTCTAAAGGGTCGAATCTACGCACTCGAAGCGAACAGCAAAGTTTGGCTTATTGAACAACAAATTGAGGCACTTGTATGCAAAAAATCAATTCAACTCGAATAGCCAATCAGTAGCAAGCGTTAGAAGTTGACTTAGTATATAAGAAAGTTTCGCCATGTAATTTGGATAGAAATTTGAAGATCAGCAGAGGGTGTTGCCAAAACTAGCTACGCAGCTGTTATATTAACCACAGGTAATTCATAAGAAAAATTATTTCTTCCATATATAACAATCCTTGCTGAATAAATGTTATAGGATAAAACTCAATTACTGCCTGCAAGAGAATTAGAGACTAGACGCGGCTAGCTCAAAGGGATGAGGATGGTTTTAAACTATGAACGCACATAGTTACTTACGAAACTTAAATCGGTGAAAATATTTAGAAGGTGTTTATTATGGTCTAGTCGCCACATTATTTTCAACAGCCCGTTATGTACTAAAAAAGTCCAACCAGGAAAAGTCACAAACAAGGATTAGGGATATTAAACGTGTACCTACCTCGCTATAAAGTTATTAGAATTTTATATTTTTAACAACGCTTACTGCATTTAACTTCACAAAAAATAAACACGATGTGTCATTGAATATGACTACATTAAACAGATAAAACATGCTTGCAGTTTGGTTTGGGCCAACTAAAACCTGGAGCCGATCATATGACTTTTAAGGAACGTTTCGTAAACGTGACGTCACGGAAAGTTACAGGCTAAATAAAATAACACTGATAAACTGACTGCCAAGTAAGTGTAAGTTGCAAATAGCTATTAGCATACCCAGATGGAGATGCGCCCAAAATTTAAACTCATAAACAACACAGTTCTGAAAATATCAAAAAAATCCCAATTACCTGCGGTGAGATTATTGGGCGATAATGCTCACATAGGTTACACCATCATATTCAAATACTTAGCTTTAGTGCAGTAATTTATACTAAATGGAAGACAGGGATTTAGAACTCGAAATACTGCTTGGAAATCAGGATGTATACCTAAAGACTGGTCCTTGGCTGCTATACTACCGATTCATAAAAAAGGGGATGGTAAAAAATGCTCCAACTATAGAGGTATCTCAATTCTATCAGTCACCAGTAAAATCTACGAAATCATCCTTGAAAGGAGACTAAGGACAATTGTGGAAAAAACTCTAGATGACAGTCAAGGCGGCTTCAGGCCAGGAAGAGGCACAACAGACTTAATCTTCGCAGTGAGACAATTAGTAGAAAGGGCGTTACAGTTTAATGACAGTCTGATTATCTGTTTTGTGGACCTAGAGAAGGCCTTTGATACTGCCCCAAGGCAGAAAATCTGGGAGATTTTAGAAAAGAGAGGTGTAAGAGGAAATTTATTACGTGCTATCAGATCTCTCTATAGTAGTACCAGAAATATAATAAGGACATCCAATCACCAATCTAAGGAATTTATTACATTTATGGGAGTGCGACAGGGCAGTACTCTGAGTCCACTACTATTTATAGTGCTAATGGATGAGATTGCAAAAGAGTGCCAAAGTGTATGTAAAAAGATGAAAGTGGGGGTGAGAAACTTAGTACCTGTGTACATCAATCAATTAATTTATGCCGATGACCTTGTGATCCTAGCTACGGATGAAGAAGCCCTACAGAAAAATATCAGGATTTGGAATGACGCCTTCATAAAATATGGAATGAGAATTAACACTGAGAAAACAGAAATCATAATGGTAACAAAAAATACACCTCCTGCTAATATTTACGTAAATCTTGACAATAGATTTATTAGACAGAGCGAAAACTTTAAGTACCTGGGTTCGGTTCTGAATGCCCGAGGAGATCTAGAGCAGGAACTAGACAACCGTATTGTAAGTGCTACAAAAATGTTTTATGCCTTGAATAAGGCCTTCATACGGAAAAGAGAAATAAGTAAAGAGACTAAGATCCGCATATTTAACAGTGTATATGTACCCACCCTAATATATGGCTGCGAAACATGGACTATAAATGACAGAGGTCGAAGCAGAATCCAAGCGTGCGAAATGCGATTTTTGCGTGCGGTGATGGGTGTAACAAAAAGGGACAAAATCAGAAACAGTGTAATCCGCGAGTGGTGTAATACTGTGCCAGTGCTGAATATGATTGAGAACAGGCAATTGATGTGGTTCGGGCACATGATACGGATGAATGAGGACCGAATGGTTAAACGCATTTGGACTATGGGTAGTGACAAAAAACGCAAGAGAGGGAGACCGCTTAAGACCTGGAATAACGAGATAGGAAGAATTTTGCAATCAAGAAACACGAAATGGCACGAGGCAATGACTAAGGCTAAAGATCGAATGGTTTGGAGGAAAGTCATAGCCAACACCTCTACACCGTAAGGTAGAAGAGGACGGATTAAGTAAGTAAGTAATATTAATTCTAGCAGTATTTGGGAGACGAAGTCGGGACGAAGTTTTGACAGCCCCGGCTCGACGATGATGGCTGACGGCCGCTGATCGGGTAGAATCGGACAAGTTTCGGGCGACGAAATCGGACAACTGCCGTGAGGATATAATGGAGCGCTTATTAAATCTAATGTAATTCTACACATTCAATTTTTCTTGATACTTCAAACGCAACTGCAAAAAACTGTATGTCTAGGTAGCGTCTGAAATCCGACAGATACCGTAGTTTGCAAGGAGGGCCGTAATTTTTTTTTTCAAAAGGGCGGCATTACATTGAGATCAACGACCACTGTCCGACATACTGGAAACGAACTTTTGCTCTTTGATCTTCGCTACGCGTTCCCCGCATCAATCTTCCCCATTAAAAAATTATGGATTGTGAGACTAGAAACAGGCTTTCTGTTTCGTATGTTTTAAAATGTTCTCGTAAGAATTGCTTTTTTAACATACGAATAAACTACTGCAAAAATTGACTTCTGACCATGCATTAAGGTTAAATAGAAACTTTCCAGAAATAGGAAGAGAAAACAACTCAGCTCAAATATTTTATTGAGTAAAATATGGCCTGAGACTCGGCGGGTCAGGGTCGTCGAAATATCACTTTCCGAAACCCACTACTACCTACTGCGATATGGTTAGCATCACACCTTCGACAACTGCCTTACTTTCCCTACTTCCACAACCGTGGTTTCGGTACCTAATTTTTAAAGCGGCTGGATGGGCCGCCCGCCAGTTGCCATATGTAAGAATTGAACCCCGCACCGTATCAATTTAAATGACATTATGCAAATGTATGTGTTTGTCTTTTGTGTCTCATGCAATAACCAATATTCTAATCTTACCGACAGTGAGCGGGTGGGGTTTCAGGTGCAAGGGGCCACAAAATGTTACTTTACTAGCCACTCCACTAAAATACCGATTTAGACAATTGCTATGGCCTTAAAGATAATTGCAATATAGAGAGCTGATCGTAAATATAAAAGCATATCATTAGAATGGCAACTCAATGTAATGAGCAGAGAGAAATAAAATCTAAAAACGCATTGAAAGGTAACCCTTTCTGCCTTACCACATTAAAAAAGACGAAAGCATTTTCAATAAGTGTTAATAGGTACAGAATAACCTTTCGTAGCCTTCAAAACATAGCCCATCAAAACGTCAGACAAAAGTAAAATTTTATAAAGAGATCAAATCCGTAAATATTACATAACCCATTTCCGATTCCTATCATTATATCAGCGAGAGCTGTATTCTGGATAATATTTTTAACAAGCTTTATTGATACGAGACTACATCAAATTACTAGAAATTATAGAAATGTGAGTACTACGCCCTGTTTTCTTTACCATTAATCAACTCTTCAGTAATTGCTATAATTTGGAAATACCTGTAGAATGTCCAGTTGCAACTTACGAGACAATGTTAGTTTATAGGTGTCCGCTTACCTGAAAAAAATAGAAGCAACTGTTAGTTTCTGTGTTAATCAAGGGAAAAGACAAATTCATAAATTGCAAATCAGCCCACACATATATAATGGTTTACCTCATTAAATGGTCATTTACTTCATAGACTCATGGAAAATAACACACCAGATTTAAGAATCCACGTTGCTTTCTGCACTTTTCTGTTATCCGAACCCCTTTCTAAAACGGTTGCATCCAGATGCAATTTCACGCTAATAAGAGTATTGAAAACACAGATGATCAATGCTGCGACTAAACTAGCAAAGTAGAATGACGTAGGTGCATTATTTTAGATGCGAAATTCCCAAGGAAACGCACACCTGGTATATCGAAATTGAATAGATCCCTATAACAGGAAAGTACATTTAGTAGTGTATATGTCCTAGTCATAACAAATGGGCCAGGCGAACATTGGAATCGTTAGGTATGAACGCGCTAGAAGGATTCGTGTGATTCGTATCGTTGAACTTCTTCTCGCGCTGAGCAGCGAGAGGATGGATTGTTATAATTAATTCAGATACTAGTCACTATTAGGCAAATTATGACTTTGTCAGGTATTCCAGCTCCCCAAAACGCAAGCTTAGGAGCTTGAAATTCAGAATTCAGTCCCGCTTTCGAGTTTTTACGAAATTTTACATTGACCAACGGTTGGTTACATTCAAGAGAATAGTCTGCAACGTGACGCACTGCAGTCTGTATAGTAGGTACATTCATTTATCGTTTTGCCACCTTGCGGCTAGGACCTAGACAAACTATTCATTTAATGCGTGGATTTATGACGATTGCCAGTAGATATTCGCGAGCTCTGGAAAGCTTGTGGCTTTACTTATGTACTTTACAGTTAATTTTAAGTAGAGAATAACATTTCCTAAGCGGAAATTATTTTTAATTTTGGCATGTGCTTTAGCAATTAAGTTTGATGTTATTAAATAAGTATTGCGTCATATCTCTGTTCGTAGTGCAGTAACGCTTTCAACGCGCTACACCAATGTATCAACACATTTGCCGCGCCGAGCCTTATTGATAACACGCCAGTATAATGCTTACGGTCACAGCTGCAACCTTAACAACAATAAAGTTCCTTGACATCTCTTGCATTATTTTAATTGTAAAGCGCGGTGCAGTTTCTCGTATCGAGAAGTCAAGTAAGCCTTTGCAGTGATTCACAAGGATAATAATGGTTGGGGCTGTGTCAGGAGGTTTTCTGTGGTGTAACTCCACTTCACCACAGGCACTAAAAGCACCACGGTAACGCCCTGAGCAACAGCAAAAGCATTTTTTCCAGTACCGACTGCTTTGACTTTCACATGCGAACGAATGTTTCTCATAGTTCGCTTCGAAGTTGTTGTCCAATTTATTTTAATACATTTAATGTTCTAAACGTTACTGTAAATATTGGAGGCCGTTTCAGCGATGAGACACTTAGACGAGGTAATTAAATTCCGACCAATAGAAATTGTCCAACAAGTGACCAGAACTGAAGTTGTCGTACCGACCGAAAATGATCAATTACGTCACAAACATATTCAAAGTTCTTGCTATGGCTGATCGTTGAATACATATTAGTGTTTGGAAGCTAAACGACATGAAATGCCGGTTTACGACCCGAGAGTTTTGCCCTCAACTTACCAGCCTCCAATGGATTGCATCAATTTATTTCATAGATCAGCTGCTCATAGCGATATGCCCCATAAATCTGGAGAGCAACCTCATTAGACGGCGAACATCGTCTGGCAGGAGCAGTTCAAAACTAGGACATTTGTTTGTTTGGTCATGCAACATAGAATTTCGGAAACAACACTAAGGGCCGGTTGCAGAAAGCAATGTTAAGTCTCGTGTTAGCTAACATCGCGTCAAAGTGAACAAAAACGAATCAAATCTCAAACGCTTATGGCAACTAATACATTAGTAAACAAAATTTGATGCGATTTTGTTCACTTTGACGCGATGTTAGCTAACACGAGACTTAACATTGCTTTCTGCAACCGGCCCTAGGTGTGGTCGGAGAAAACATAAAATATTGCGCCGCTGACCTCAAATATGAGTTTCAAACTGGATCATAAAAACTGCCGACCGAAGCGAATGCTTTATTTGAACGAGTCGCTTTGAATTCTTTGTTGGGAATGATTTATGTTTACATTGAGCTTTTTAGGGCGCGATAAAAAAATGATTTGTTTTTCAATTAAGCCCGATATTATTTGCCTTGGTAGATATGCAGATATCGATTTTGCTGCCCTTTCAACTGCCTGATTGCAAGATCACATTATAGCCTAGACATGCGAAGTGCCGGGAAAGTAAAGGCTTTTTCAGCTATCTTGAACGCCTGGTCCCCAGTGCCAGCGACGCAAACAGTTTTTATAAAAGCCTCCAAAATAATTAAGCGCTATTATTTTAATAACTGCAATTAACCTGAATATTTTAGCCCCCATGCGGTAGCTTCTGGCGTAGCGAAAATGCAGAAAAACACATTTTCTGAATGTGGGGACCCCGACTAACAACGCGCACGAGCCACCAATTATTTGAACCAATTATGCAGAACACCATTGAACGTAATTGGGAAACGGTCGTTTGTTTACTTTCAGAATTTCCGTTGGCCATACCCACACAACCAGGTGGCGTTCACATAGAGTTAGTTATTAGAAGAAGTGACAACCCAAACATGAAGAATTTTTACTAACACTGACGCTTTTGCAATTTGAATTTGTCAATTTGCCACCACATAACTAACAAAGCGATAATTGACATTTTATAGCTGAATGCTTGAATACCTAGTTGGATCATTACTGTAGATAATGTAGATACTAATGCGTCATGTGTAAAAATTTTAGATACCCGCGACGTAATTAAAATTCTGGTAATGTCATCTTTACAGGGAAACATATCTTCTGCCCTTCTAGGTCCGTGAAAATGTTCGTCTCTATTTAACCCTCAAATAAAATATCATAATTGTAAAATTGACAAAACCAATGACCGAAAGGAGTCAAGAACCTGATCTAAGGGGAGTGACAAGCAGAAACGAATTAAGGTATGGATGTGACCTGTTAGCAATCGAGCCATGTTTGTTATCTGCTCGTGTCTGTAACCCCTCAAATTCATTGCATCCGTCGCCATCCACTATTGAGTCGATGCATTATAGTCGTAACAGTAACATTAAGTGACCTCGATCTCGATTTCAAAGCGCACTTGAGCCAGAGAAAGCGGTTTTCTCTACAAATACCATTCTCGCGGTGTAGGGACATTTGCTGTTGCTTAATTTATTAAATGAAAGCATTCGCTAAATTGAAACATTTCAAAATAACAGATATTTTAAAACTCTTGCGCTATTCAAAATACAGTCGACTCACCTGAATTCCGATCATACCTTGTTTGAGTGGCGTGGAATTTCATCATGAATTCTTTATCGGTTACGTTTATAAGAATTCCGCAATCAATTATTTCGCAAACCGTCTTGTATGCTGACGCGTTTTTTCAACCTCATCCTCGGCATATAGATCAACGTCGATGGCTCGTAGTCAATCACTGAATTTCCTTTTAATATCGCGAGCGAGCTTGACGCTGAGTTACTGGACCGTTTGAAGCTTGTGTGGGCACATATTTTCATTGTCCCGAGCTAATTTATTTTCATCTGGATCAAAATCGGTTCTCATGCATACATTTAAAAGGGCTGGCGGCTTACCAAAAATTCCATAACCCTCCTTCGGTCTAAGGGTTGAAGGTTAGCAACGTGACACCGGGAAAGAGCTAGGCAATCAGTGAGCCCTCTCATTTGGCCTGTGGTCACACGCAATCATTTACCAATTCAAAGCCAGACAAATACCAAAACCAAACATGCAGGGGACAATAAACACACATTACAACATTTAGCAGTATGTGTTCGCTTTGTGGCCTCCGCTATGTTCCCACGTAGCATCTAGGAGAGTGCCTTGTTCGAGAATATTCTTCAGTGCACCTGCGATGATAGCAATATTCCTACAATACGGATGCTTAAGGCAGCTGGTACCTATTAGCCGAACGCTAACTAGATGAGTGGGTACAACCCATGTCAATGTGACCCGTACTTGTGGCCGCTTCCAACCGCAAAGGGCCCAGATTACAAGGCATTTGTGGGAAATGAGCATCGCGGACTATTCAGGTACGCGGCGTACTTTATAATCTTGCCGGATAATCACTAACCTCAAGCACATAGTGCACTAAAGCGTTTTCAACTGGGATCCAACCCAACAATAAACAAAGGTACAACGACCCAAAAACAAAGCTGTCTACAATCAGCAGCAATAACTAGGATAAAACAGTGTTCAACTTGGCTGTACAATAACTACATACATTATCTATTGCAAAGCTACGAAAGCATTAGTACCTATTACAAACTTTTTTGTTTCATTTACTCTATTAATTCCACATAACATTAATTGCGCTAGGCCATACTTCAAATAACTAGGACAGCTCGCACCGCAGGCCGTTTCAGGTTTTACAACATCTTCATATGGATGTTCTCGGCAAGGCACATTGAAATTTAAAACTACCCCCGGCATAAAATAACTCTGGGCTCGTTTCGAGTCTGTGCTAAATTTAAAACGTATCATATTTCAGTGATTGGTTTAGTCGAAAGTCCATGATTATACGAATACAAATAAAATGAAAGAATATTTTCAAACAACTTAAAGAACACAAAAGTAAATATTACAACACTTACGCACATGTCGTATACAAAGCTTTCTTGTATTATCTTGCTCACAATTTTCCCTAATATTACAAAAAGCACTAGCAAAAAGTGCTCATACAAGCGTTTTGCTCTATCTGTCCAGCACGTCTGTTTATAGTGCCAGATCTTCTAGGGCTGACTGTTTTTTAAGTCCTTACTGTCGACGTTGCGCATCCGTACATTTCTGTGTTCCATTACAAATGTTTTGCCAATCATTTCCTGCTTCTTCTTGATATGCCCTTTGACGTGAGTATAGCAAAGCATCATTTGTAAGGTTTGAAGTTCGCACAAGCTCCAACTCCAAAGCAACTTTTTGTACGTACATCACTCTTTAAGGTCACGAAGAAAAAACGTTATTTTATAACAATTTTATTTGATGGTTACAGGATACAGCCCATCGCCAAGAAGAAAGCGTTTAAATACTAGAGTGCTAGAAATTACCCATAATATTTGGATTGTAGGACGGCAAGTCGCACAGAACTGAACTTTGGAAATGCAGTTATTTGCTTAATAATAAATTAATCTTACTGCGCACAGAAAAAGTGCAACTACAAGAGCAACAACCTAAAAAACGCGAATATTAAATAGATTTTTGTCATCTAGTCCTATCCCAAATCGTTCTCTTGATATCTTTTATTTATTTTTATTTTTTTTAAATTTATTTGTTTCGCACTCAGCCAACAGCCGTTAGGCCAATTATAGGCGTCGCTGTGCATTTATGGGGACTTCCAACCCCACTAACGACTGTCATGATGTTGTTATGACCGCCGGGACCAACTATTTCCGTGACAGCCGTATCACGAGGCGCCGAGAGATGCAGCCGAGGAACTCCCATCCAAGTTCTGACCAGAAAGAGCGTTGCTTAACTCTGCTGATCGAACGTGGACGCTTGTTCAAGCTACACCACCCGGGACCCTTTAACAGCCTATTCCATTCTACAAGATCTACGAAGACCGTGTAGCAGTCTTTGTAAATAATTCGCAGAATCCGTAATACTTCGAAAAAGTTCGAAATCCGAAGCTCTACGCTTTTGCAAGCAGCTTTTGAAGAATGTCGACTACTCATGGTCTGGGAATTCTGGGAACGAAAGCAAATAAAAGATTTACAAATGGCGATGGAACAGCCGATGGAAAGCACTGTATAAAATGGTTCACAAAGTTTGCTTCTACCAATTTGTAGTTGTGCGATTTTAAATTATTAAAATACTTTTGAAACTTTCCTCGTACATTGTTACTTCAGTGTAAGTGACGTTACAAGTTAAATCCGTTTAACTAAACTAATTAGCTGTTCGGTACCGAATCTGCAGATTATTAAATATGTTAGTAACGACAGATACCTTTATTCTCGATTTTAAAAAGAGTTCTGGTATACTTTTACTAGATTAAATAACAGTTAAATATACAGTTATAAGATAGTCTATATTGAAAACAGAAGTACTATATTTTAGGAAAAGCATCACCTTAAATACAATTTTAAAAACGGTTAAAGCTTGCTCGACATCAAAGAAGTTTGGGTGCTCAAGAAATCAAGAACATACTTCGAACATTAAGGGCCGGTTGCAGAAAGCAATGTTAAGTCTGGTGTTAGCTAACGTCGCGTCAAAGTGAACAAAATCGCATCAAATTTTGTTTACTAATGTATTAGTTACCATAAGCATTTGAGATTTGATTCGTTTTTGTTCACTTTGACGCGACGTTAGCTAACACAAGACTTAACATTGCTTTCTGCAACCGGCCCTATGTTATATTATGACTAGACAATGGCCCCCTGTGTAAAACTGCAAGCTTGCAACCTTGAACGATAAATAGCTTCTTTGTATGAATTGCAAGTCTGCAACCTTGAACGCACGTGGCTTCCTGTCTCGCGCTCCCTTTTAGAGATAACGCTTATCTTAGTTGATTAGACATAGTATATATACAAGTAGCTTGCACCTCTAAGATAAGTTCCAGTTAGTTCGTAGCTAGATGTAAGAAATTGTCTGGCAGCTAATCTGTGTGCTTCCAATGTTATATTTCATTGTAAAATAAAAATAAACGTTTTTTAAAAAGTCGTTTCGGCGGCCTTTTAATAAAACTGGCGCAGTCGTTCGGATTTGTGGAGGAAAACCTGGAAAACTACAAACATCGAGTCGACCAGCAACTTTCCTTGAGGTTCAGCTCTTTGCCGCAAATCGACACCTACCACCCAGCGGATCTTCGGACATCTCCAACAGGGACAAACATCGCCCGATCGTGAGAAGCGCCCGTCGACCCAGCTCCTGCTCCTCCGTGGTTATTGGAACCATCTGGTCATTGGGACCACTTGATCATTGGGATCAGTCTCTGGTTTGGCAACGTCAACAACGACGACCCCAGGACAACTTTTGGATAACGCTCTAGCGCAAAGCAGACTATCCAAAGTCGGACTTCAGGACCTAGCTGTTTGCAGGCCAGCCGACATCAACAGGATCGACGCATCCTTTTTGAAGACAACAGGACGTAGCAGATCGCACGCCGTTCGTCAATTTTAACGCACAATGTAAGTGCATATTTTTATAATAATTTTCAAGCTTTAGAGAAAAAGCAAAGGTATATTTTAAAGGCAACAAAGTAACGACTATTAAAGCGTTCGCCTAAGTAATAATTTTTAAGTTTTAAAGAAAAAGCAAAATAAAAAATTTTTAAAGGCAACAAAGTAACGTAATATAATTTTCAAAAGTAATAATTATTAAAGCGTTCGCCTAAACAACAAAGTAAAAATTTCAAAGGCAACAAAGTAACGTAATATAATTTTCAAAAGTAATAATTATTAAAGCGTTCGCCTGATCTATAAAGCTAATTAATCTCAAACAAACTTTAACTTATACTAACATAGTTCTAATATTTATTTATAATATTAGGCAGAACGTAGTAAGCCAGACCAATTGCTGCACATACTAGGTGTGCTTAATTTGCATTTGTGCTTGCGTTCTTGCGCGTAGGGCTCCTACCCCCTGTTAAGCACCCCCTAGTCATTAAACTGTTTACTAACATAAAACAAAATTAAAAATCAAGTGAAACAAATAAAGTAAAATTAATTTTTGTCTACAAAAAATTCTTATGTTAAGGCGAGAATCTTAAGTAAGAACACCTAGAAATTTATTTTTTTTTAACAATTACAAAATTTTTATGTTAATATTGTCTTGAAGTATTAGATAAAAAATTATATTTTGAAACAATTGTAAAAATTTTATGTCACGAGATCGATCACGCTCACCAAGGAATTCTATCCCTAGAATTTTATTTTTAAATAATTGTAACAACCCAAATATGGTTGACCAAAACGCATCATTGTTTCCCCCACATTTTAATGTAGCTTTACTAAATGAAATTCCCACATATGATGATAATCAAGCCACTCTTTCGGAATTTGTCAGATCCGCAGAAATCATTGCAACTAAATTTTGCACAGAAAATTCAAACGATTACATCAACCAAGTAATTTTAAATTCGATAAGGAATAAATTAAAAGGTCAAGCGTTAGAAGTAATTACAGGTTACCAGTATGATACTTGGAAAGACTTAAAAAATGTCTTAATTGAAAATTTTGGCGACCAAAGGTCAGAATTGAATCTTTTAATTGATTTAACTAAATTAAAACAGAATAAAGACTCTCCCATAGAATTTTTCAATAAAGTTAGAACCCATTTGGCTATTTATAATTCAAAAGTTTCTCTGAGTCAAGAATCAAAAGACATTATTACTTATAAATTAAAGGCTAACAAAGATTTAGCACTTCGCACTTTTACAAGTGGACTAAATAAAAATTTAGGAAGCTTTGTAAGAAGTAGAAATCCAACTTCACTAGAACAAGCCTTAAGCATAGTAAAAGAAGAAATTGATATCAAATATTCTCAAAATCAAAATAATTTTCAAAGTCAAAAATTAAATAAATCAAATTTAACTTCCAATATTCAAACACAAAATTCACATCAACCTAAATTTAATAACCCAAATTTTATGCAAAGACCATTCCAATCAAATCGAAGTAATTTTAACCAAAATCCTAAAAGTAATTTTAATCAAAATCCCAACTATTTTAAAAATCCAACGAATTTTAACAATCCTAATAATTCTAGAATAACTCAAAATTCAAGTTTTAATGCATTTGCACCAAAACCAAATTTTTCACCAACAAATAAACCAGAACCTATGGACTTTAGCACTATAAAAAGACCAGCTACTCAACAATCAAATTTCCCCAATAAATATCGAGCAAATTCTCAAAGCGTTAATAGAAATTTTAATCATTTAAATTATCATCAAGAAAAACCTCCGGATGAATATAAAGACTTAAACGAAAATTTATTTGAAAATGGAGAATTTTCAACTCCAGAAAATTTTAACGAAAACCTTCAGGAATATTCTGACCCTGATAATTCACAAGACTTAGATCACACCCCAGATTATTATGAATTTCCAGATCCAAACGATACTGTAAATTTTCATTAAGAGCCTCGGAAAAGCATATTTTAACTTTTAATATAAATTCAAAATCAGATCTTCCGTATATTATAATTCCCGCCACCGGCGATAAACTTTTAATTGATACAGGTAGCTCACAAACAATAATTTCTCCAGAATTTGTACAACAACATTTTCCAAATTATATTTATGAAACAGAATTCGAGATAGTTACATCTCATGGAATTTCTCAACACAACTTAATTGCAGATTTACCAATCCCCAGTCTTTTTTATGAAAACGGAACACATACATGTTATTTATATAATTTTAACCAAGACTATATAGGACTTATTGGATCCGATTTATTTTCAAAATTATCCGCACGAATAGATTATAAATGGATGCATATTCAGACAGAAAGAGCTACGATACCATTTTATTACAACCCGTAAAAACTAAAAAAAAAAAAATGAAACTAATGTAACTTTTCCAAACCTAAAAATTAAGATTTTTATTTTTCTTAACAAAACCTACAGTTAACCCTGTGTACAGAACTTTTCGTAAAATTTATCAGCATAAAAAAACGAAACTAAAGTAACTCCAAAATTAAAATTTAATGAAAAATTAGTCATGCCTTCAGCAATTGAAATCATACAATAATCAATTTAAAACAAGCGTAATTAATACTTTAAATGAAATACAAGAAATTAATATTTATAATCCTTAATCTTATAAAAATAAAAATTATGAACTCAACAAAAATCAGTCTACCAGATTTAACAACTTTAATATAAAAACTCCAAACATTAAAAGTATTTTAGATAATTATTTTAAATAACAATTTAAAAAAACAATTTAAGACTAAAACCAATGCACATATAATTTCAAAACTGACGAAAAGTCAACTCATAGGGTTTAGTAATTCAAACATAAATCTGTAAAATATTTAGATTATATAGCTACCTACTACTTTAGAAGGAATAAAATCAGATTCATCTAAAAATTCAATAATCAAAATTTCCCAGCACTTAAAAATCGAAATAAAATCATTTTTAACCAAATAGTCTATTAAAGAACATTTATCAAAATTTTTCCAAAATAACTAAATTTTTAACCGTGTGTTTAAAGAAAGAAATAAGATTGTACACACCCCTGAATTTTTGAAAAACTTTAAGTATTGCAAATAAATTCTAATAAATAAATCAGTAACTTTAAGTATCAAAAGTATTTTAAAAAATAACATCTTAAGAAAAAACTTAAGACCAAAATCATTTAAATCAGAAAAAACTCAAATAAAAATTATACTTAACAAACAAACAAGACCTAAGCTCGTATTAATCTAGTATTTACAATTTTAATAATCACAATATTTCTCGCGTTAAAACTAAATGTTCACAGCAACATACCTTTATAATTGATATTGCTAAAGGAAAACAAAGAAAAACCTTTACAATTTAAAATTAAATTAAAATTCAGAAAAATCAAACATTTCAATTAAATGAAAAAGTATTTGTTAAAACAAATCTCAGAAGTAAAGATTAAATTTAAAATTAAAACCAATTCGGAAAAATCAAACATTCCAATTAAATGAAAAAGTATTTGTTAAAACAAATTTCAGAAGTAAAGATGAAATTTAAAATTAAAACCAATTCGGAAAAATCAAACATTCCAATTAAATTAAAAAAAATGTTTGTTAAAACAAATTTCAGAAGTAAAGTTGAAATTCAAAATTAAATCTAATTTTTAAAAAAAAATATGGAAATATAAAACACCCTGACTGAAAGGAATTATTGCTCTCTCTTTTTTCAGGATTACTACCCTCTTCATCGCCTGTACCCTGCTGACTCAATCACTAGTTATACAGAGCGATATTATTATTAAAAATTTAAAAGATAATCCTGGATTATATCCCTTAAACTTAGAAAACGTAGTGCTTAAACAAAGCGAATGGACGCTTATTAGAAATATAGACTATACCCCTATATTTGTTAATTATGACACACTTAGAATTAATTTAATGAAAATAATACCGTTACTTGAAAATAAAAGTTACGTTATTGAATATACAAAATTTAAAAGAATTGACGATGTTATTATCAATCATAACAATTTACTCATAATATTAAAACAATATCTTGAAAAAGCAGATAAACTCTTAAGTCAATTATTTCCTGATGTTAAACACAAAATTAATAAGAGAGGAATTTTCGACGGACTTGGATCCGCCTTCAAATTTTTAACTGGCAACCTCGACGCCAACGATGGAGTCAGATATGAATTTATGATTACTAAATTACAAGAAAGCAATAAAATTCAAAATGACGTTATATTAGAACAAACTAAAATTTTAAATGATACCATCTCAGTAATCAATGATATAGCAAAGAGTCAAGAATTATTAGACAGAAATATAAATAAAATAATTTTACAAAATGAGGAATTAGGCAAAAATCTCGCTACATACTCCTTAAAAACAGTCTTGCTAGAAGCAATTCAATTTTTACAACTACTTATTAACACTTGTTTGGAACTATAAAATGCCTTAACTTTTGCCCAAAATCAACAGATGCATATGTCATTAATTGATAATGACGATTTAATTGAAAATCTAAATGAAATTTCGACGTATCTCAATAGCATATCAGAAAAAGCTTTAACTATTCCATATCCTGCAGAATTACAGTATTTACATTTATACGAGTCAATTATCATTACAAAAGTTTACCAAGTTAAAAACAGAATTACATTTATATTCGAAATACCTCTTACTTCCAAAACTAACGATTATCAAATGATACAATTAATACCATTTCCGATTTTTATCCAAAATTATCAATTTCGTATGATTATACCTACTTATAGTACTTTATTATTTAACGTTAAAAACAGCATTCCCGTTGAAATAAGTCATTGTAAACTTATAACTTTAGACACCTACTTTTGTAATCAAAATCACTACTTTGAAATCCCCAACGACAAATTGTGCGAAACACAACTTCTGTCATTTAATAAAAATAAAACATGTATCCCTTATTTATTCAATTTAACAGAGATCAAAATATCACAAATAAATCCTGCGACATGGTTAATATCTTCCCCATCTGAAGCAATATTGGACGTCAAATGTAAAAATCAGAATTTTAGAAAAGGAATATCTGGCACTAACCTCTTACACCTCAGTTCAGACTGTCTTGTTTCAATAAATCAAAAACACTTGTTATTCACCGCAAAAAGAACCTCAAACGAAATTGTTAATTTAAAAATTTCAAACATTGACCGCTTAATAATTCCTGAATCAAACCACATAAATGTTTCAAAGATTGACTTGATACCAGTTGACACCCAGAAATTGGTTGAGGACCGAATTAAGCTTAATAAATATGAAAATTTGTTAAAACCTGTTAATTATATTAAATCTGATAATTTAAGTGTGTCTGCAATTATATTTACTCTGTGTACTATTCTTATGTTAATTATTTTTATATTGTATTTGTATTATAATAGAAACACAATGAAGATTAAACTTATTAGATTTTTAAATAAAGATTTTGAACCAGTTAACGTAAATGCATAAGTTTAATTTTCTTTTCTCTTTGTAAGTTCAATGGAGGCATATTTAAATACCGCCCATTGAACATTTTATCGGCGGACGAGTTACATTGTATTTAGACACTAGATCTCTGTGTGAAATGCAAGCTTGCAACCTTGAACGGTAATATCTCCTTTCGTGGGAATTGCAAGTCTGCAACCTTGAACGCAGGTGGCTTCCTGTCTCACGCTCCGTTTAGAGATAACGCTTATCTTAGCTGATTAGACATACTATATATACAAGTAGTTTGCATCTTTTAATTAAGCTCCAGTCAGTCGATAAGTTCCATTGTGTTCGTATCATAGCTAGATGTAAGAAATTGTCCGGCGGCTAGCTGTGTGCTTCCAATGTTATATTTTATTGTAAAATAAAAATAAACGTTTTTTAAAAAGTCGTTTCGGCGGCCTTTTAATAAAACTCGGCTTCGTTTCATAATTTTCATGTCTCGCGCATAAAAGTCGACTTTTAGCACTTGTTGCATAAATAGCTATTCTTTTTATTCTGAGCATTTTGAAATGTAATTATATGGCCCAAACGAACCGGCTTTCAGACAGATATAGGTAGTTGCTAAGGAAATAGGTTCAGAAGTGACAAGATTTTTGTAATGTTGCTATGGTTATCAACAATACTTTTAACAAAAATTAATAGGTCAACAACGGTACAGTACAAAATGGTGGCGCCCTGCATTTTTTTGGTAAACTTTCATAATTTTTAATTAAACGATGAACAAACCGATTTTCATAATTATTTCGGAAACTCTGTTATTTCATTGGCTCCTTCTACGGGCTATTTATTTGAGCGCTTATTTCTGGAACACCCTGTATACAGTCCAATTCTTTGAAGCATATTTTCTTCTTTTTAGATATCAGTTGACGAAGCATTTAAATTTTGAACGGGGAAGCGAAAATGTCGGCAATAAAAAATAATTTGGGATCTACATTTAAAAAATTAATATTTTTACTTTGGAAGATATGCTGAATTACGAAAAACATGAATTAAATGTAAAAGTGGGTAAAATACAGTGACTATAGAAGGATCCCACATGTCTTTCAACTTCTCAATATATGGGAGATGATCTGGTTTGTATTTTATGCCAATTAATTAAATACAGTTTCTTTATAGAAATATAACGTATGCCATTTTACAAATATTATTTTGTCATAAACAAAAAACAGTCCGTGTTAACCACAAAACAAGTCGAAGCACTCTCTTTGCTAACACTCCCTCTAGTGCATGAATCCATTGTTTATTCGTCACCACCGCCATCCAAGATACATAGTTTAAATATTGGAGGCCAATAAATTTCAGATTTAGTTTTAATATCAGCCATTTGGATTTTACCATCAGGTCCAGGATGATACGACCTCGGAGCAGGTATTTGTAAAAGCGCTGTTGTCTACCATAATTGCAATATCTCCAATTTTTACAGGCTTACTTAGTTCAAACCATTTGCTTCTACGAGTCAACGTGGGTAAATATTTCCGCAATCAAGGTTTACAAAAATGGTCTGCTAATCTTTGAGCAACCCTCCATTGTTTTGTACATTGTAAATCATTTTATTCGTTCCTCACTTGTAAACATCAATTTATCAAGTTACTGTATTCACCTTGAAAATGTTTCTTAACTGGCTAGCCAGTAAATTTTTTACTGGCTAGCCAGTTATATTTTACAAGCGTGCCCATAGATAAATGATAGTGTGCAAAGCCAGAGTTGTCTTCCTTAGTATGTGTCATATTGATTAATTTAGTTGCTTGTCAGTTTGACATTTTGAATAAATGATAAATTTCTAGTTATTTACAAGTGAGGAACAAATAAAACATTCAACAATACACGCCAGGTAACCATTTTTACTGGCTCAAGGATATGACAGGCTCGCCTAACGGCTCGCCAGTCATCCCAATCCTATCGCCAGTAAAACCTGTTTTACCTGGCTTGTAATGTTAAATACTATTAATTGAATATTTCAGGCACTTGTTGCGATGAACTTGACCCAACAGAAAATGGTTTGGTGTTAAACTTTCTTCGTCATCAAGATCTACCTAAACATGTGTTGGAGGTCTGCCATTTACAATGCTTTCAGCTTGTATCAATAAAGTTAATAAAGTCCCTTCCTTAGGAGCTCTTTCTTTTAATATAACTTTCAGACTGTTTTCACAAATTTAACTAGTCGTTCCTAATTCCACCCGTATGTGTAGTACAGTAAAATTGTCGTTTTACCTTAAAAAAATTGGCCGCGGCGATTCCTCTTGCCCAGTAGTTTAGGGTCATTAGACAAGTGTAAAACCAAAAAGGCGTCACCCCACCCCTTGCCAAACAGCCGCCATCTTGATAACAATTGAATTTGTTTTTTCTCGCGATCCATTGGTCGCACAGAAAAAGTTATTGAACAAAAAATGTTGGAAATAAAATTCTACACATTTTTTATCCTTGCCGCGATACCGAGAAGTTGGTATTTTAAACGGTAGAGGGCGACAAAGTTACCGAAAATCTGTTTCCGCCATTCTAGCGCTGTGGGGGTGATTTTCTCCGAATGTGGGAATGTGAAAGTTGTAGTGCTTGAAATAATATACACGAATCTCTTCCTTAATGTGATTGATTTAAATAGTCTCCGAGTGACAGCCCTTCAAAGTCCGCGCAGCGCGTAGAAGTGGAGAGATGTAAATTATTTATATCCCGCACTTATTATAACTAACGAGATGCCATGTCTGCCATTTGGTTAACATAAAGGAAACCATTATCGCTCGTACTGTTATTCATTTTTAATCAGAATACAATCACGAAACAGCACTCGCGATCGTATTCACGGATTTTTTCCAAGAATTTTTTACATTGCGTTTATAGCAGGTTATGAGCTCTTTTTTCAATAAAAGTTTTATCAACATTTCTATCATGGTCGATAATGACTCGGTTGTGTCCGAGACTCCGAACCAAGACGAAGAAACAGCTCCAAAAAAAGAAAACGTGTCTGTGTAGACTTAGGGTTTATGCAAAAAGAAATTACTTTCAATATATGAGCCCAGAATCAAATCATTTGGCACAGTTAAGATTTTTCTGGTATCTTTATTTTGTACCCACAGAAGAAAATCTTCCAGGTCAATATTCTTACATCGTAATTGTAGACGTTTTTAGCAGTATTATAACAACTTTAACAATAACAAATTACAAAAAGTAGTCGGGAAACACTAACTTTAATAAATATTACAGACCAAGTGAATTAAACATATGTTTATTCACGAAAAGATGTTGAGCTCATGAGCACGTAGTGCGAGTGAGATCATATCTTTGAGTTAATAAATGTTTAATTCACGTGGCGTATATATGTTTTTATTCAATTTTGACGAAATTTTGAATAAAAAAATTAAAAAATATCCAAACCAAGTTATAAATTTGCCCATTCATCGTCGATTTGATCTAAATTATAGTAATTATATATTACACACTACAAAGACAAAGAATAATTGAATGTAAATATTTGTAGATAATAAAAATATGTTGTTCTTCATTGAAACTTTTTTAATTCTCTAGTGAATTAAACTTTTTTAATTCTCTAGTGAATTAAAACCCTTTTATTTCACTAGTGAATCATAGACCGTTTATAAAGGTTATGGAGTTAATAATGTCACTTTAAACTGTCAAAATTGAATAAAATAAATTACCGATTCATTTCATTTGACCCAAACCATCAAAATATAATTTCGTTCACCGTAGCATGTTTTAGTTTGAAGTGTAACAAGTTGTTTGTTGTTTAATAACATATAGACAGTCGGGTGTCTGTATTATTTTTGCAGAAATGGCACGTGCTAAAGCAATTGTCAATTTGTTGAAGTTTGGTCATTCCGGTGGCAAAATTTACAAACAATTGCAATTATCATACTATATAATAAATATTACACCAGTAAATTTAAGAACTATACGGATCTGAGCCAAATGATATCATTCTGGGCCCATATACTCCTTTCCCATCATTTTCATTCCTTTTACCTATACCAATTTCTCGGTATCGCGGCAATGATCAAAAAATGTGTAGAATTTCTGTAGGTTGTGAAAACCTATTCACATTGAAACTACTTGAGTGACGTGACAATTTTATCTCGCAAAAGAGAAATGGTTACTTCGCTGCGCCGGAATATATCGTACATTTCCCACGCTGCGCGGACTTTGAAGGGCTGTCACTCGGAGACTATTTAAATCAATCCCATTATTAAAAGAGATTCGTGCATATTTTTTCAAGCACTACAACTTTCACATCTGCAATTTTCGGAAAAAACCACCCCACAGAGCTAGAATGGCGGAAACAGATTTTTGATAACTTTGTTGCTTTCTACCGTTTGAAATACCAACTTCTCGGTATCATGGCAAGGATAAAAAATGTGTAGAATTTTATTTCCAACATTTTTTGTTCAATAACTTTTTCTGTGGGACCAATGGATAGCAAGAAAAAACAAATTCAATTGTTATCAAGATGGCGGCTGTTTAGCAAGGGGTGGGGTGGCGCCTTTTTGGTTTTACACTTGTCTAATGACCCTTAACCACTGGGCAAGAGGAATCGCCGCGGCCAATTTTTTAAAGTGACGGGGTATTTTCCGACAATTTTACTGTACTAGTGGTGCAGCTGGGGGAATGAACGTCCAGTTGATCTTCTTTTGAGTTCACACATTCGCCAATTCAGGTTGATTTAGAGTTTTCAAAACATCCTCTTTAGCAATGGTAGCGGGTAGGTACTCCTTTACGACCCCGGTAAAGGTCAGACCTACTTCAGGGAATCAGCGACCCTACCCACGTGAGATCTTGGTTCTCCCTATTCCTACTGCTGAGAGAATCACGTCCCAACCCTAATCCTACCTAAACCCAGTAATTCCCCATAATCCTCCTTTCCTGGTGAAGGGCAGCAGCGATCACCCGTACCAGCTCGAGGCGTAAAGGAAATCATCCTGGACCGGCTTGAACCTGGATTATCACAAGCATGACTGCAGCAGTCTTAATGGTTGTGGTACTGCGAAACTCGCCAACCCGCAGTAGGATAGCGTGGCGTTTTAAATCTTAAAACCCCTCAAACAATGGCGAATTCAAAACCTTACGGAGTGACACCCCAGGTGGGTAGGAACAACAGTTCTAACTCCCACACCTTCAAAAAGAAGGTCTGCCTCAAGGATTCTGGGGGAGGCAAAAATTCGCTTATACATACCAAAACAACAAGAAGCTAGGCGAAAACACTTAGAACAGACGAAAAACTGGAAGAATTAGAAAACGAACTGAAACATATCAAGTGGGACATACTGGGAATTTGTGAAACCAGAATGAAGGGAGAAAACTGCACCATTCTCAAGTCGGGATGTACTCTTTATCAAAGAAACTCAGATACAACATCAATCGGAGGAGTAGGAATCCTAATATCACCGAAACACCGAGATAAAATTATAGAATTTAAGGCAATATCGGATAGAGTAATTTTCGCTGTGTTAAAAATATCTGAAAGGTATCAGTTAAAAGTTATTCAGACATATGCGCTTACGCTAACTCAAGCAGTGGAAAAAATAGACGAATTCTACGAAGACTTAACACTCGCCATGAAGAATAGCCCCACGCACTACCTATACTATTATTTCAGGCGATTTTAACGCGAAAATTGGCCAGAGACAACAGGACGATGGAAATTTCATAGGCTCATTTGGATTGGGACAAAGAAACTGCAGAGGAAAAACACTTCTGAATTTTTTAAACGAACATCAATTTTATGCAATGAACACCTTCTTTTGCAAATCACCGCAACGCAAGTGGACGTGGGCAAGCCCAGACGGGCGTACGAAAAATGAGATAGATTATATCCTATCCAACAAAAAATACATACTGGAAGACGTCTCCGTAATTAATCAATTTTCCACGGGCAGCGACCATCGTCTAGTAAGAGCCAGAGTCAGTATCAACACTAAGGCAGAACGGCAAAAACTGATCGCATCTAAGCCTCATAATTCTAACTATCTACGGCAACACCTATCACAATACAGGACCATCGGCGAAAGAAAACTGGAGGAAATAAAAAATAAAAAAGACCTACCTCTAGATGAATTAGTCCAACAGACCATCTCAACAATAATAAACAGTAGTAGACAAGTAACATCCAAACTACGTATAACAACGAATCCCAAAATATCAAGCGAGACACAAAAACTAATGGCACAAAGACGAAGACTCCAGAGGAACACTGATGAGTTCAGAGTAGTAACCAAAAACGTCACTAAATCTCTACGGAAGGACTTGAGAAATTATAATAGTTCGTTGGTACAACAATGCATAGAGGATAACTTCAATATGAGAGTACTAAAACATAAACGGTCCAAAGGAAATAAAAAAGTCTATCAACTTCGTGACTCTCACGGTAACATAATCTTCAAAAGAAACGAACCAATATCCGTAGTGGAAGATTACTACTCCAAATTATACTCCACAACAGTAACAGACGGGACACCTCAACCACCCAGACCTATGGTTATCAACGTCAACTCAGAAGACATCCCAGAGGTAAGCTATGATGAAATAAAATTAGCCCTCTCACAATCAAAAAATAACAAAACCCCAGGAGAAGACGATATCACGACAGAGATGCCCAAATATGGTGGCGTAAATCTACTTGAATGTGTAAAAACCATTCTAGATAAATGTATATCGGAAGCAAAAATACCGAAACTATGGGAAATGCTAGTGTAATTCTGCTCCATAAAAAGGGCGACAACACCAAACTCGATAACTATCGCCCTATTAGTCTGCTTTCCCACTTCTACAAATTGCTAACTAAAATAATTATAAATATAATTACAAATAAACTGGACTTTTATCAACCCCCAGAGCAGGCCGGATTTAGAGCCGGTTATAGTACAATAGACCATCTTTAAGCACTGCGAAGTGTAATTGATAAAAATGCTGAATATAAATTCTCATTACACCTTGCGTTTGTAGATTATGAGAAAGCGTTTGACTCAATAGAATGGAGCGCAGTGACGGAAGCTTTATATAATGCAAGAGTAGACTCCAGGTATACACAAATCTGCTCACACACATATATAAAACCGCTACATTGAGTGTCAAGCTGGAAAACAACGTCAACACCAAGAGAATTCCCCTAAATCGTGGAGTTAGTTTGAGGGAGACACGATATCGCCAAAACTCTTCACTCTTGCCTTGGAGGACATCTTCAAGAAATTAAAATGGGACAGTCAGGGTATCAACGTAAATGGCAGAATGCTTAATCACCTGAGATATGCTAATGATATTGTCATCATAGCTGCAACGTCAGAGGAACTACGGGATATGCTCACACATCTACATCAAGACTCAATGAAGGTTGGCCTAAAGATGAATATTGCCAAAACGAAAATAATGAGCAATGAAGATACTCAAATTATTATTGAAGATGAAGCCATAGAAAACGTAACCGAGTATATCTATTTGGGACACACTATAAAACTTGGAAGGGACAACCAAACAGCCGAACTAACAAGGCGAATCAAATTAGGATGGGCCGCGTTTGGAAAACTATCTTATATTCTAAAAAGTAACATCCCGAACTGTTTAAAAAGTAAGGTCTACAATGCGTGCGTCCTACCATTTTTAAGATACGGTATTCAAACAATGACCTTGACTAAAAAGAGTATGTTAAAACTTCAAGTAGCTCAGAGATCAATGGACAGAGCAATGCTGGGTATCAAACTACGCGACAAGGTCAAAAATTCTAATATTCGAAAAAGATCTAAGGTTGAAGATATCGTCCAAGCTATACTAAAAGCAAAATGGTCCTGGGTAGGCCACGTGGCAAGACAATCAGAGGAGCGATGGCCTATAAACATTATTACATGGAGACCCAGACTATCAAAACGCCCAGTTGGTCGGCCACCTAAAAGGTGGACAGATGACATACGACAAGCGGCAGGGAGACAGTGGATACGAGTTGCGCAAGATAGGACGGTATGGAAGCAAATGAGGGAGGCCTACATCCAGCAGTGGATACAAGATGGCTGATGATGATGATGATGATGATCCTCTTTAGCAATTAATCTTCGTATTGCCGTAATACAGGGATCTGTTGTGAGTTGTGAAAGAGTAAGGTAGCTCGGGACGAATAGCTCTGGTCGTTAGACGAGTAAATAATACTCCAAAACGTTTTTCGTGACGTCATACAGTATCTGCCATTGGGCCGAAATAGTGCATTCCAGTATAACTAAAAGGTCTCACCCATCGCAAAGATCTTAAACGAACTAAGAACAACTGTCCCATTTCCGGAACTTGAGATTTAGCTCTGCAATTTTTACAAAACTGATAGTAATTCCAGGTGCTTCTTAGAGCATGTCTCATATTCAATATCCAGTATTTTGTCGACGTTCATTTACTTTGTAGTAAAACTAGATGGAAATACTTTATGATCATACCATATTATCTTATTTTCACAAGTACTTTGTATGTACGAATCTATAGTTTTTTATATCTTTTCTTAACTTTGTGCTTAAAGAGCTCGTTTAATATCAATCTTTTCTTACGAAAACTCTTTTTCATCGCATGGACATTCGTTTTTAAAGTCTTTTTATTTTTTTTCATATGAATCTTTAGTTTTTTTTTGTTTTACGCTTTTTGCTTTAAAAGATCTCTTATGGTTTCTGCTTAAAACCTCTTTCATATGGATATTTCGTTTTTAAAACCTTTTCTTACGTATTCTGCTTAAAAAATCTTTTTTCATGTGTACATTTTGTTTTTTACATGTTTTCTTCCGTTTTTTATTTAAAAAACGCCGCCTGAACTTTTATAACAAATAATCACACTGATTCCTGTTAGATAACTTGTCTAATGAGCTAGAATACAGTTTATGCGCTTTATATGTGTTAGACAGAAATAAACTTTTATGCGACTTAAAATCTAGTATCCCAGAATTCAGTTTTTCTAAAAACAAAACACCTTGATTGTGCGGGTACTAGAAGTTAATCGCATAATAATCTATTTCTGTCTAATGCATACAAAGCCCATAAACTCTATTTACGCATTTGATTTTGTATGTTTCCATTATACACCGCCAATCTGTATAGGCGCACAAGAGGCGAGTACGTAATATTTACGTTTTCTGTGCACGAATTTTTAAATTCCCTCCGATTGTTTCTTCTGTATTATTTCTAAGCTACCCATGTTAACAACCTTATTTTTGAAAGGAGAACACAAGACATCTGTCTTACAATGCCTGAACTATTTTGGGAGCATATTTTACCCAGTTGTCTCCAAAAACCATATATGAAGTAATACATATATGCCAAAAACAACACCGATAACACTGACATTTAGCGTTGTAATATTCGCTTTAAATGACGACCGCTTTACATATTTTTAGAAAACACTTACTCTCAAAAAGTAAACATCAAAAGTAGCTCAATGAGGTCTTAAATGAAACATCAAAAATCGTATCTTCCTGTCTCCTGGTTTACAGTTTTTGTTTAGTATTTCGCACAAGTAAATTTTGCTGTTGAATGGCCGAAATACCAATGGTATTTGGCTACTAAATCATGGATATTTTAAATACAATTCTACAACGCAAGCGATTCTTTTAACATTTATAAAATAGCAGACGATAACCAGCATGCAGCTATCTTTAAAATGAAGTCTTGTTTAAGTCCGTACGACACGTGTAACTTAATAATAAGTGTTTTATTTGTAGCAATCTGTCCCTATTCACTTAAATATCACATGTTCATTAAAAAGTCCATAAGGGGCGGCTGTGGAAATTCAAACGTATGAATAATATCGGGTGATCGAATAAATTTCACCTCTAGTGTGCTGTGATTTGTGGTATACATTTGGCAGCACTGAAGTGGATTGTCAGTCAAATTCGAGGTTAGTTAGGTTTTGTTTGCTTTTTGACACAAAGCGAAGCACAACTCAACCTGAAATTCTCGAATTTGACATAGGCGGACAATCCACTTCAGTGCTGCCAAATGTATACCACGAATCACAGCACACTAGAGGTGAAATTTATTCGATCACCCGATATGTTGGTGGCACTGTAAGTCTATGTTAAATTCGAGGTTATCATGTTAGGTTTTCCGTCAGTTTTGACGCAAAATCTAATCTGCTAACCTCGAATATGACATAGACTTACAGTGCCACCAACATATTATTCATACGTTTGAATTTCCACGACTTTTTTAATGAACATGTTATATTTAAGTGAATAGGGATTTTTTAATGAACATGTTGTACATATGTACAACGTTATCAGTTTTTAACCGACGTTTCGTCTCCGAGCAGCCGTTATAAACTTCATTTTTTAAATACGGTTGGATTTTCTGGTGTCAGATTTTAGAAACCTTTTTTATTCTGAATTCAACTTACCACACACTATGGTTTAATTACGTTTCGAGTCTTTTTTTACCATCATCAATTTTTTTTTGGATACGGACCTATGCCATAAACTCCTAAAGCATTTCATAAATTAAATTAATGAGCCACACTGGATGTATTTAATCCTTAATAATCACTAATCACGTATGGTCTTGGATTACAAATAATTCTCAATAGTAAGTAATTAATGTATCAATTATTTTTCTTACTTATAACAACAATTAAAATTAGAATTAAAAATATCCAAATATCAATAAATTATAAAGCTGAAACAACGTATGGAATGCTTTAGGACACAAGTCCGTATCCAACAATTTCTTGAGGATCATCAAAAATGACCCGAAACGTAATCAAACCATAATGAATGGTACTTTGTTGAAATTCAAATAAAAAGGGTTTCTGAAAATTCACATCAGAAAATAAGGACCCTATTTTAAAAAAATGTAGTTGATGATAGTTGCTCGGAGATCAAACGTTGGATAAAGAAATTGATAACGGAATCTTTAAGTCTATTAACAGTTGCTATAAAGAATTTTTACCAGTTATGCTCTAACTTTAATATTAAAGCTAGAAAGAAATAGAATTAAAAATCCAAAAGTTTTTTAAGATAACTCAAAAACGAAAATCGGGCAGGGTCGAGTTGTCTCCCAAGATAAAAATATTATTTATACTCCAAAAAGGTCGGAGCTGAGTTGTCTCCCATTGCTGCAAGACGTCTGATTAGCGTAAATAGTTTACCATTATAAATAACCAAGGTTCAAAAAAGGTATGGTAGATTCGTAACAAAATAAAAACACATAACGGGAATAAACACGGTTTAATTGGCGAAATGTTATGTTTTGAAATACACATAACTAAATAAGTAGCTACATAGTACATACAGAGAGTGGTTAGCACGTCTACTTAGCATTGGGGAGGTCATGGGCTCGATTTCCGCCACCGTCTGCTCTGATTTAGGTGGTCCTCAGTCAACAGGAGTACTTTCTCTGGGGCAAATGCTGGAGCAGTATTTCTCCATCTTTCCTATCCTTTCTTCCATTCTCCACCCCTCCTTTCTCTTACCCATCCTATAACTCCCGTTCTTGGCCGAAGAGGGACGCAAAGGTTCCTATAGCAGCCCGCCCCCAGTTGGGGGAATTGAAATAGCCCTGAAAATTAACCTTTTACCTACAAACAGAAATATACGTAATACACGATAAACAAAACATAAATCAATCAAGTTTTTATACAGTTGTCCGTGTATCGAAAAACATACTTTTTAAATGTATTATGAAGTTCACTTTTAAATTATATTTTTCAGGATAGGCCTTGATTTAAAATTACTTTGGCATTGTATACACACTGCCATTTTCACATAATTCAAAATTTAACGCGAAATGGGTGTACACTGTTAAATTAATTTTAAATCGAAGCTTGCCCCCAAATGTATAATTTAAAAATGAACTTTAGGTTAGTTTAAAAAATCAGTGGAAAATCATAGGAGATTATAACGTTAATTAATTACAGTAGGCCAGATTTAAAAAAAACAAATTGTTGTTTTGATTACAATTTGACGCTCTGTATGTTGCTCAAAAATTATTGAAAAATTATAGGTTATAAAGTTAAAGATAAAGATATAAATATTATGGTTAGGTACCTATAGAAATAGAAAAACATCTAATTACAATGATAAACAGAATATAAACAAAACCACATACAAACCAGTTCATTTTAGATGCTCTAAAGCGATAAGCAACTGTTTTTATAAAATCTATATTAGCAAAACGTATATTTTCCCTTAGCTCTTGAATTTGGTTGTCTAAGAAGATGTTTCTTTCAAGAATATTTTTGTCATAAGTTTTTAGCACACTGTCAACACTTTTTACTTTACTGTATGTGTCAATCTGAAATTCTAATAATACATTTACCGATTTAAATTCGGATATAGAGCATAAAATGATGCATTATATCGAGAGTGGACGGATTCACATGCATTTGTTTTCTTTCTAAAGAAGAAGAGTATTCAGCCCATATATCAGGTGGAAATGTGGAATCTTCTGCTATATAAGCTTCTACCAAGTAATCAGCAAAAGCAGTTACTGCTGCATCATTTGGTATACATCCTGAAAGATCAATTGCAAAGCAATCTCCGACATCTGTAGGTTTCAAAAATGGTAAACCACATATGTTAAAAATTTTGAAGTATGGGTCTGTTAGTTGTAGATTTTAATTAATATTTTTGTTTTTTTTGTAGCGGTATTGAAAGTTTAGGATTTGCGTTTTAGTTTAAATTAATGTTTTGCAGTGGACTGTATTATTCGAGTTGTGTCACTCCTGTATTCCAACATGTGGTCCAGTTTCCTAGAAACTTTAAAATTTTAGAGCCCTCTCGTTCAACTCCGAAAAAGGTTCGTCATTCCTTCTCCTAAAATTAATTAGTCTCCATCCGTCGAAGAGTGAACCGCTCTTGCTTATTGTCGCCGGCAAATTCAATTTGTACACATCCTTCGTTTCCGTCGTGAATTACGTGTATATTTTGTATTGGGCGTTCGAACCCTCTATTCAGCGTTACGAAGCAACTTGCCTCCGAGAGCTATACGTACCTGTACCTAGGAAGGATTAAAGGTAAGTGACGCAATTTTGTTTGTTTATAGTCCAGTAGTTGTTTATTCCCATCGTCGCATCGTAATTAATCATTCACGGTAGCTTCTTCGCCTATTTTCGTATGCTCACGAGAAAGACCTAACTCTTGATTCTTCCGACTGCCCAAGATGAAACCGACATCCCTTGGTCATAGCGTCCGGAAAGACTTACACCGTTATATTCTGGTGTATAGCTAATTCAAAGTCTACCGTAATGGAAGTTGGACGTCATTCAAATTAAGTCGGGAACATTCTTCTTTCAAATATCGGAAGGCTATCTTGTAGCTTTTGTTGGTTTTGCCCGGAAGCAAATAAAATACCAAGGAGATGCAATCTCCATGTTTAAGTCCTTGAAAGGTAAATAATTGCAAAAAACTTAGTACAGTAATTAAATGTACGAACTACGTAAGAATGAGACAAAGATGACGCAAATGTTAAATTTATTTTACAAGAAAACATCGGGAAAATTCGGTCTCCTCTATTGGATTTGATCATTTTCTCTTTTAGTATCTTCTGAAATTCCCCGATACTTTTGGGAAGTTTGGTAAATTTCGATACTCGCCCACGGTATAATTTTTTTTAAATTCTGATAATATAATCTGCTGTAATGGTATCGACATTACATTTGGCAAGTTCTTTGTGTATTAGTTTAACACTGTTACGAAAAATTTGTTGATTAACCAATTTTATTGAGGGTTTATCGTGATTCTGATCTAAATGGATTCAAAAATAATATTTTCACTACTTTCGGTTTAAAAGTACGCCTTGCACAGCGTTTTCTTTGAAACACACGACCACCTTTTCTTATTATAGCCATTTAACGTATTTTGAAAGCTAAACTTATAATCATCCACTCATGTTTGATAATTCTTAAAAGAATACTCTTTACAACCCACAGCGAGTTAAAGCTACGGGCATCGCAGAAGCTATGAAACTAATAACTGACAAATGCTTAAATATGAAAAGCTTTATCGATTAACAACAGCTCTTCTGTTTCTATTGGTTAAAATTGATTGTTAATTTCAAATTCAATACATTTCTTCTGAACAATTAGATAGTCCAGTCTTTTAAACATATTTCAAGAAACAATACAGGGAAAGAGTGATTCTTGGACACGATTTGAATATATGTACCCGGAAATACTCATTAAACACTATTAGGGCTGTTAGCATCAAAATGATTCGTGGGTTAATTCTGTCACAACAAACAAACTTCACCACTACTTGGATACAGTTGCCGGTCGGCTAGTCAGGAAGACGGCGCGCAGTTCGTTAAATATTCACAAATGATTAAATGCCAAAAGGGCGCCAACGAATCTTTACCAATTAACGACAGCTGTATCAAGCCATTCAGCGAGAATTCGTAAACTCAAATGGCACATAATTTCCTGGACGAAAAGCTCAAGGCATGAACATATAGCAGTAACAAAATCAAACCCACAAAGCTGGTATTACACTATAATCACAAATTCAATACTATATGGTAAAAATACAGGTGATTAAAATATAGGCCGCAAAGTTAGAGGCACCTCATAAAACGCATAGATACATTTAAAACTTACAAAAGTTACAGTACAGCGACTTATTTATTTCACACATTAACGTAAGACACAAAGTTACAATATAATCTGGCAGCGGTGTCTACTCCGTGGATGGGGAGGAAACGTTTGATGCCGTCGGGTACAAAGTTTGCGGGACGAACTGTATATCCTGAGCTTACGATGGAATTTCAAACGCCAAATGCATGAGTAGAGCTCACAGCATCGGATCACTGGTCGCCAGTAAATGTTAAGTGAAGGGAAAATTTAACCTGTATGTGTGTTCCTGATCGGGTCCCTTTCTGTGTGCTATGATACTCACGTAGATGATGTTGAAATGGACCATCGCTAACAAGTGCTCTCAGTGCGAGTAGATCGGGTCAATGTCAAGCCGTGGATGCTTTACGACTAACTGCAAGAGGCCGGAATGGAACTGCACACTTGCCGCTATAAGGCGAACAGCACACAATAGAAAACGGAAAACTTAGATACAGGCCGATGAAGGCTTCAGTCAACTTACCCCAAGGTGATTTTGGACACCTGCCAAAAATAGGTCAGCCAGCATTGGATTCGCCGATATGGCGTGGGACAGAATTCCCTAAATAATAGGCGAGGAATGCAACGATCCGCCGACAATGGCTAGCGCAAATACTACGCAATAACCAACTGCACCCGTACATCCGCTGTACGCTTTACAAAACGCTGAGGCAGACTTCATCACGGCATGTATACGGGACCAAAAAAGAAAGAACAATTTCCGACTGACACTTCACGGACTCAAAACGAAATAGTAGGCGTGGCTCATGCGCCAGGAATACGAAATCTGAACCACACACATTGAAATTAATAGAAGCGCCAATGAAGCGTAACAGGGCTATTAAAATGAATTGCGTTTTCTGCAAAAAAAAATCATTTGGAAAGGCTTGAGGGATATTTAATCCTAACCGGGATACTTAATCTATGGAGAGAATTCTACCCTGTCAGGAAGAGAATTCGATTCTTACATAATTAGCCTGCGGATTTTGGGAGACAACTCGGACCCTCCGCGAAAATCATACCAAGGATTTCTAGGCGTCATTTTGCTAGTCTTTTTCCCATTTAACCAATTTTTTTAATTAAACATAATCTAGAATAGAAAGCAAATTTAAAGTGTTCCTAGTACTTTACCATCATTTGTATGCCTTTTTCCTGCCTGCCTACTGAGTGTGGCGATTCGTGATTTACTTGTTTTAATAATGATTATAATACTAATCTTTATTGTCCAACAGCAGCAGTCAATTATAGGACATAGAGAGAAAAGACTGCAATTTTCTTCAGTTGGTCTCTCGTTTGTGTTTAAAAGTAAACAACGCTCTAGATTTTACATAACTATTAGTTGATGTTCTTTAAGGCTGCCTTGTACCAGATGAGTTCATTATTTTGGTTTTTGTTAGATACATTTGGCAAAAAGTGTCCTCTTCAACGTGCTTAAAAGCTTAGAAACTATTAAAAAATGAAAAAAACATGACAATTGTATATCATATTTCTTCGGTAGAAGAGTTTTGCCGCTAATTTTGTTATTAATTTCAATCGTTACTAATAGTTTTATGTGAAATTATTAGTTGTGTCATAACATATTGGATATTTTCAATTAAAATCAATTGAAAGCAACGTTTCGCTATTTAATATAGCTTCTTCAGACTTTAAATACATATTGTTAATAACAAATTAAAATTTTAGGACTAACACAGTTTTTTTTATAATCTTTGGTTTTATTTTTTTTTTCTTAAAAGTTTATTTATAATCCCATTATCAAGGGCTTGGTGTTATATTATTTATTTCTGTTTTGATGTGGTTTAAGTAGGGTGTAATTGGATTTCACCAGTAATTTGTAGTCAAAAGGTATACTATGTGTTTTAGCGTCTTTTTCCTTAATCCTTTTTTATTTTTCCCCTCTTTTTCTTTCTTTGGTATGCTGCGGAAATGTTTTATGTTTTTATTTCTTATGTTTTTTACCATGTATTACTTTTTTGGTTGAAATGGTTGTTTTCATTTATTCATTTTAAAATTTCATAATACCATATTACACAATAAAACGCCCTGGAACCAAGATGGCTAATTACTCCAGACATTTCCTGGACCAGCTCCTACATAAAATTACAACAAATAAACGAAAATAACTGCAATCATAGAGAAAACCCGAATCCCAAACACCAGAAATTACCTCACAAAAATTTCATGAAGCTCTTGTAAACCGTTTTCGAGATATCGCCTTGTAACACTTTAAAAAACTCAGCTGGTATGTATAATACAAGTACTCTGAGTGTTTCCGACAATATTTGTCCCGGCAAACGTTGTTCTGCCCAAAAATAATCTGTCTCTGAAACCCCGTTTCACCACTATAGGGTTTTAATTTTATGTCATGTCCACCGTCTTGGACTTAAAAATAAATGCCATTTTCGCAATCAACGTCCCAAAAAACCTCAACAACGACACCCATATCGATTTTTAAGCGTATTTACCCCATTTCACCCCCTAATGGGTTGATTTTTGGAAAACCACGAAATACGTGTTTGCTTATTTGTTTTTAGAAGTAAGTACTCCTACGAAGTTTCAAGTCGAAATATCTATTTAATATTATTTTTTCATACAAAATTGGAACCCCCATTTTACCCCTTTAGAGGTTGAATTTGGAAATATCCTTCCTTATTCCTTGTATACATCATAAAGGGAACCTCTGTACAAAATTTCAGTCAGGACTTCTATTCTTATAGTACAGTGTCCGCCAAAAAGTCGGCATAATATGGGAATTTTTTTATTTTTGATTTTTCAAAAAAACTTTTTACGTCAATAATTTGTGCTTGTCTAAAAACCTATTTGGCCCCTATCATATAACATGGAGTTTTTCGAAATTGTCAAAATCCAAAAAGTGCCATTTTTCGGAAATTAAGCAATATTTCAATGAAAATTTCTTAGTGTGTTATTTTTAGCTAACTAAACAATCTTAATAAAACCTTTAATTTTTTTTAACTTTAGATAAAAATGAATTTTTCAATTTTTTTATTTTTTTCAAATTTCACATACAAAGACTTAATATTAAAGTTATTTTTTTTATGTGAACACTTTAAAGAATTATAATTGGTGAATATCATATAAAATGGTAGTTACTTCTTTAGATTTTTTATTATTTACCGAAACGTAGTATGTTTGCGTATTTTTGACGTTTTCTATGCAAGGCTCTTTTTAGGAGAAATATTTTTCAATTCTAATTAATATCGATATAAATGGCTTCAAGAAACTCTAATCTATCCCTGTTAATGAATTACTGTTACAAAAATCCTGTAAATGTTCTTTTACAGTTGTCTAAACGAGGAAATTGTTTAGAACATGTAATTGGATAAAAAAAGTCTCCTTATTTAGACAACTGTAAAGAAACATTTACAGGATTTTTGTAACAGTAATTCATTAACAGGGTTAGATTAGAGTTTCTTGAAGCCATTTAAATAGATATTAATTAGAATCGAAAAATGTTTCTCCTAAAAAGCGCCTTGCATAGAAAACGTAAAAATTATGCAAACATACTACTTTTCGGTAAATAATAAAAAATCTAAAGAAGTAATTAATATTATATTCACCAATTATAATTCTTAAAAGTGTTCACATAAAAAAATTGAACTTTAATATTAAGTCCTTGTATGTGAAATTTTGAAAAATATTTTAAAAATTGAAAAATTAATTTTTAGCTAAAGTAAAAAAAATTAGGGGTGTTCTGGCATTGAGGTTGTTTAGTTAGCTAAAAATAACGCTCTCTAAAAAACTCTCATTGTAATATTACTTAATTTCCAAAATACAGCACTTTTTCGATTTTGACAATTTCGAAAAACTCCATTTTCTAAATAAGTAAAAATCACTCGGTATATGTGATAGAAATTAAATAGGTTTTTATACAAGCACAAATTATTGACGTAAAAAGTTTTTATGAAAAATCAAAAATAAAAAATTTTCCCATATTATGCCGACTTTTTGGCGGACACTGTATATAAGAAAGAAGATAAATTTCAAATCTTGGTAAGTTGCTTCTGCAACATTAAGGGCGAAAGTTCAGACTCGAACATATAAATGAGCTAAACAAATACAGATTTCTCGAATTAAAGCTTCTTCATCACCCAACTTAAACTTCTCGCCAAACAGGAACATTTTGAAGCAATATATTGCTTTAGCCAGTCACCTAGCGTGTTGGAAAGTATCTGGAACTCTGAAAAAAATTCTCGGGGAGGGGTTCCACCGAGAAAGACAGCTAGCAGCTCCAGCAGTTCTGTGTAATCTTCCCTAGGTTGCTGGCCTTCTTGCAAACTTTCTAGTGCAACTGTAAGTGTTGGCGTCGTATCCTTTAGTTTTTTTTACAGCTATGTCGTCCACTTCAGCTTTAAAATTGGCCTTGCTTATATTGAGCCATGCTTGCTGAAATTTTTTGAAATATGGAATATTTGGCCCCGAAGATTTGGATTTTTTTCTTCAAATACACCTCTCAGGACAACTTCATAAATATGGTGCCTGCTGGGTAAATAAAAAATGTCTCTTCCAAGTTATTCTTCGATAGTACAGATGCGCCTTGTAAACTACCCATGTTGGAGGCACAGCAAAGTGCATCAGCTTTTTCTGTCAGTTCCCACTCATGTAGTGGCTGGTGGACTGCAGACGCTTGATCTTTTCCAGTGCTTGAAGAAATAGCAGTAATTCCAACTACTTGCTCTTTTCCTCTTCCTGTTACTAAAACTGCTAGCCTGTCTACTTGCTCTTTGTTTGTAAATGCGGTTAACAGTTTCCCACCCCAGTCAACTGTTATAGCTTTAAAATCAGATATATTAAAGTCAGAGTGAAGGTTCTCAGCACGTTCTGCTCGCATTCATTTGCGGCACCTTCGAATTGACGTTTTATTTATAATTAAATTGTTCAAATTATGCTGAAGTGCTTCTGCAGTTGCTGTTATCATTCTAACTGTATCGCGGTGACTTACTTTGCATTTGTCTAACGTAGCAACCAGTTTCGGTGTGATTACCACCTTTTGAGCTGTTTTTTCTTGTATTGACATGTGTGCCAGGTCCAGGTTCATTTAAAGGTGGCCTAAACGTATAATTGGCTTCAAAGTTTGTTTCTTGCTCCTGTATTTGTTTGTCGTCTGTTGAAGATTCCAATTCAACTGACTCACTTTGTGAAACTGAAAAACTAACTTATTTATCATCAGATGGTCTTTACAGGTTAATTTAAAATACACCTTGAAGTCCTTGGTGCCTAGATCGCCTTAATTCCTTTTGTTTTTTCGGAATTCTCTTCTTTGTTCATTTACTAATAAAACACGATCTCCTCCAATCATCGATACAGGCCGGCCTTTTTGTGTATGGTTCTTCTTCTTCTTTCACTTTTCCCTCTTTGCCTAAACGGCGTCGGGTGCTTCGATCCATTTCCTGAAGTTGTTTCTGAGTCCCGTCAATCTGCTTAATTCCCCCATCTTTTTTTGTTTCCTCCCTGCCATATCTTGGATGTTATCTGTCCACATTCTCCTTGGTCTATCGCTTGGTCGTCTGCCTTCTGTTCTTGCTTCTAGAATTCGTCTTGGGATTCGGTGTTCAACCATTCTTTTTGTATGCCCATACCATTTTAACTGTTAATTTTCTATTGTGGTTACTTGTGGTATTTGTTGCAGTTGATCTAAAAGTTGTATTTCTTATTCTATCTTTTCTCGTTTTTCCAGTTACTTTCCTTAGGTACTTCATTTCCCCCATAGTTATTTTGGATTTATGTTTGTCCAGCATAGTCCAGCTTTCTGCCCAATAGGTCAAAATTGGGGCATATACTGTTTTGCATATGTGTAGCTTTGTTTCACTTTTTATCTTTCTTTTTCCAATTATACTTCTGTTTATAGAGTAGTATAGTTGGCTATCTTTGTTCACCCTATTTAATATTTCGCTGTCTATTCTTCCATCGCTTGTAATTACTGTTTCTAAGTACTCATATCTTTGTGTTTCTTCTACGTCTATGTTGTCTATTTTGATTCTTTGTGCTGGTTGGTGCTCTTGTTTCGATATGTGCATTGTTTTTGTTTTGTCGATGTTGATTTTTAATCCAACTGCTTCTATTTCCTCTTTCCACACATTCACTGTAGCCTGTAATTGTTCTCTACTTCCCGCTAAGACCACAATATCATCTGCGTAGACCCTGTATTGGATTTATACCACCTCCATGTTCCAATTGCCTATCTTTACCTTCCTGGTTCTCTGCTTACAGTTTTTAATCACCGTGTTCATAACTAGGATGAACAGCAGTGGACTGAGACTATCGTCTTGCTTGATCCCTTCCTCAATACTGAATTCTTCTGTCTGTTCTTCACCTAGTCTCACTGTTCCTTTCACTTTCTTGTAGACACTCTTTATTGCTCTTCTAAGTTTCTTATTCACTTTTAGCTGTTCTAGCACATTCCATATCTGTTTTCTAGGCACTGTGTCGAATTCAGCCTTGAGATCAATGAAAGCCAGGTATAAATCTCTTCCTCTATCTATCATTTTTTCAGTAATTATTCTTAAAGTGAAAATATGATCTTGCGTCTGTCGTCCCTCTCTATATGCTGCCTGCTCTTCCTCTAGCTGTCCTTCCGTTTATTCTCTCAGCCTTCTTTTTAAAATTCTTGAGTATATCTTTAAAGCACACGATGAACGGCATATGGCTCTGTAGTTATCACACTCAGTTGTTTTTTCCTTTTTATGTATCGGTACTATATAGTTTCTTTGCCAGTCTTCCGGTATCTTCTCAGACTCCCAGGCTTGTCTGCATATCTTGGTCACCCACTTTATCATACAAGCCCCTCCATATTTAATTAGTTCTGGTGGTATTTGGTCGTACCCGGCTGCTTTTCCGTTTCGCATCTCTTTAATCGCCGCTTTTACTTTTTCTTCTGTTATATTTTATGTTCTGCTGTCTTCAAGTCTCTGTTCTCTGTCTTGTATGGGGTGCTCTTGAATTTCTATTTCTTCGTTCTTTTTAAACTTTTCTTCGAAATACGTTCTCCATGTATTCATGATTTCTGCTGTTTCTGTTTTTAGGGCGTTATTTTTGTCTTTTATACTCCTTATTTGTTTTCTTTTGTGAGTTCTTAGGTTTTTGATAGTGCCCAAGAAATATTTTTGATTGTATATATAGCTTTCTTCTATTTTTGTTCCGAAGCCTTCCCATGTTCTTGCTTTTGTCTGTTTTACTGACTTCTTTGCTTCATCTCTTCTTAAATTGTATTCGTTCTTATTTATTATTGTCTTGTTTCTTATATAATGTTTCCAGGCTTGTTTTTTCAGTTTTACTTTTTCCTTCACACTATCGTTCCACCATACTGTTTTGTAATGCCCTATTTCTTTGTTTTGCAGACTTTCTTTGCCACCTGTCTTACTACCCTTTTGAGATTCTCCCACCTTTCATTAACTTCCCATGCTACTCCCTTTGTTGTCGGCAAATTTCGACATTATTTTCGAGTAGTTTTACATACTTTTGTTTGTTTTCTTCATTGTTCAGTTCCTCTATCTTCAGTTTTTAATACTTCTTCTGGTTTAACTTTTTAGGGGGTTGGTCAATGTTCATCTCAGCCCCTCTTATTACCTTTATATCATTGACAGCCCATCTCATAGGTTTTGTGTACGTTATATAATCAATTATACTTTTAACGTTCCTCTCTTCTGCTTCATATGTCTTGTAATGGTCTTAGACCCACGACTCGATTCTGCTAGGAGTGCAAATTAATTAACATTTCAATAAGCACAGAGTTGGGGTGTTGTATATAACTGCAATGATAAGTTTAAATTTCAAATAACAAATGCATTGGTAAAGAGATGCCAGTAATGATAGATAGGTTCCGGGTGGTGTAGCTTAAACAAGCGTCCACGTTCGATCAGCAGAGTTAACCAACGCTCTCTCTGGTCAGAATTTGGATGGGAGTTCCGCGGCTGTATCTCGCGGCGTTTCGTGATACGGCTGTCACGGAAATAGTTGGTCCCGGCGGTCATAACAACATCATGACTGTCGTTAGTGGGGTTGGAAGTCCCCATAAATGCACAGCGACGGCTATAATTGGCCTAACGGCTGTTGGCTGAGTGCGAAATAAATAAATAAATAAATAAATAAAAATAAATAAAGTAAGTTAGGAACGCAAATGGCAAGCTTGTTTTTTTCAGGGGTCGAAGTTGACTTGCAAATAAATTAAATAATAGGTTTGTGCATAATAAATAGCCGAACCGAAAGAAATTAATAGTCAGAAAGAGGTTTGCTATGTGCAAGTAAAAGAAGCGTAGAATTCAATAAAGCTAGTCAGTGAAATTGGTGAGGATTCCAAAAACGTAAAGAAGCCAGAATGACCTAACAATACATTGCGAAAGAGCAATCTGAAAAAGCAGGCAGGTGGACATGAGAAAGCAATTAGAAAAACAGGCAACATGATATGAAGAAAGCAATGAAGAAGCAAGGAACTCTGAAAATAATCAGTGCATTTAACGTGAGTGAAAAAGCAGAGCAAATAATAAAACGTGTTTGTGTGGTGGCGCAAAGAAACGATTTTTAAATATAAGAAACAGACAATAAATTTAGTTTGTAAGAAATTTGAAGACTTAAAAACTATGTTATCAAACTTTTTCTAGGCTGTATTTAAATTAACCAAAACTTATTTCCGTTTATGTTGTAACCATAGCAATAGTTTCTATTTTGTTTTAATAACGGGGGAGAACAAATGAATAATTAAATTAAGCTTGACAGTGTAAATTGTGCTCCACTTTAATTACAATTTTTACTGAATAAATGATCATTTTACAAAACAAAAAGTATACCACTGTGTTCTGCACTTTTCATAGTTTATGTATTATCGCTTGTGGGGTTTTCCGCCACCAAAAACTAAAATTTCTACAAGTGTCTCTCTGAGGATTTTCGCCAGCCGGTTCAGTTCAATATTTCGACAGCTGCGTCCAACCAAAATAAGGATCCAGAGCCAGGTTTCTGCACAGCTTCACATCGGGCAGCACTGCATGAGGGCCACCGCCAGCGATAAGAGCGAGGAAAGCCGTACCAGGGCCAGATACGCCCGAGGTACTCATCTACGAGCTCATCGGAAGCCGCAGAATTAAGGTAGGCAAAATTTACCTAAAATATAATAGTGAGCGGTCGGATTTCAACGTGCATATGAGAGGAGGCCTTACTGAGAAAGATTCGAGCATTTCCACGACCACAGCGAAGGTGCAGTTCGAAAAATAAGCGGTGCTCCAAATTTGAGGTTATGTGAAGGTATAACAATTGCGAGCTCGAGTCGGCGTCCCTTCTGACGTCACGAAATAAATTAGTGCCTGAAAAAAAAGCCGATAATTACCGCCAAAGCGCGAAAATTTGAATAAATACCTTTTCGAATGTTTATAATTTCACTTTTGTTACACGTCAATAACGCAGACTTGCACCCGGGAACCATTTTGTAGCTTTTTACCGTATTGCAAATATTTAGCTAGAGAGCATTGGAACTAAATGCGGTGAACAAAGCCGTATCAGAAAATTTGTAATTTTTCAATCAACTAGGAACCCACCTGAGTTAAAAAGCTTGTTGTTCTACTTGAGCTAGCGTTTTATTATAATTAATTGCAGGTAAATAAAGTATTAAAAGGGCATAAAACCATTTATTTTGGACAGTAAATAAGTACAGCTCACATTTTAACCAGCCTAATAAATTGATAACAAGCAAAAGCTCGATCACAGTAAAATATTAAATTAGTGAACTGTGCATATTGGATTTTGCTTTAACTTATAAATTAATTAAAACCCAGTCATTAGATAGCATCCATGGCAGTATATCTGTGGATGTTCTTATGGTTTGGTCTACGGTTTAAAAGGAAAAGTTTGACTTCTTCAATGCCAATCATCTCCAATGCATTCGCATGTGCGATATCGTATAAGTCATCCAATCCAATCCAATTATTTGACCTTCGTAGTGTTGAAGAAGATACAGCTTCACTTTTTGTTTTGCCTCCTTCTTATTTATAGATTTTCATTTCAGTTTTACCTTAGTTCACAATCTTAGCACAACCAACTCGTTCTCTAGACCGGTAAGAACTTGTCTATTTTGCGTAATTATAACTTCTTCTACAAACCCCCACTACAATATCTATTGCCTCCATTGGTTCAGGCAGAACTTACCTTATATACGTCCCACAATTGTTTAATTAAGGAAGATAAAAATTTACAGTAGTTATAAAACATGAACATTTTAATGTTAACGTGCCACGTGATCCTGTACTCAAAAAAATTTCAAATTTTTCAGAAATGAGTGTTTCACCAAATAGAACAAATATAGAGGGCGTATTAAGAAAAAAAAAACAAATTGAAAAAGAAGGTCCACCCTAGAGCACCCACACAAATTTTTGGTAAGTTGTGCCCCCTGCTATTGATAATGAGGTAAGCTAAGAGATTCATTTTAGTCTAAAATGTCATGAATTGTATCTTTTTTCAGTTGAAAATGTTTTATTTAAATCCCGTGATTGTCTTTTCATTATAGTCTGGCCAAACTGCATAACATGCTGAGTTAGCCATTTTTGAATTTGTCATATGTTGGAGGCAAAGGTGGGTGGTTTGCTGGGTCTTTATCACAGAAACGTTACTCTTCTTCGGACTTCTAATTGGGTTTTCGCCTGTCCCTTCTTCGATTGTTACCTATTTATCTTACGTTCATGTTTTCGCTACATATCTTCCGTTGTCGATCTTGGTTTCTGCGGTATCTTGGTAATTTGTCTCTAGCTGTCTTCACCACTCATGCGTTTGGAATCCTGTTGATATACTCGTTGCATTCTCTTTTTCTGTTAGCACCCAGTCGTTGATGTATTCTATTTTGCAGGCCCGCCTAATATTTTCACTTCTCCTTTGAACTACAAGAGTATTTCCGACAATTCTGCGGGCACTTTTCAGTTCAGCTGATTCCAGAAGTTGTTTCGTTTTTTTGAGGTGTCAAGTCTAGTTTGCTCGGTGTATATCATTATTGGTCTTATTGTGGTATTGTTAAATCTGGACTTGTCATCTATACCAATATGTTTATTCTTCCAAATTGTATCATTTAAGTATCCTGCTGTTCTGCTTGCTTGAGTTCTTTGTTGTCTCACTTCAGCTGCCTTTTGGGATCCCTCTTTTAAACTTTTCTTAATCTTCTACCATCTCAATTCGATGTCTCCATTTCGTCTGCGTGATTATCTTTCAGTTTAAGTTCTAGTCTGTTTTGATAAAGTTCTCTGGTAGATTGATTCGATTAACTGAAACGTCCTATTCCTCTGTAAAGTCGCCTAATCATCTTTTTAACACTCTGCATCAGTCCTTGGACAGTGGCAATATTTATTTCTCGAAACTTCTGAAAAATGTTGAGTCTTAACTGATCTTTATTGTGAGCCTCGCAGCGTCCATCATAAACTTTTCTGTACAAAATTAGCAGAAAACTTCAAGTGAGCGTGCCTGGGGTAGATTGGGAGAGTTAACGTCATCCATGATAATGACTTTGTTATTGGAGAAATGAACTTGCTGCACCACAACATGCAGGTATTCGTTGCAACTAGTTCGGTGTGTATTTCGGACATTTTCTTCTTTTCTGCAATTTTTTACTATTTCTGGATAGTTTCCTTGAAAGTGTTCACTTTAAAACATCAAATTCGCTCGATAACCTTCGAACCGAAATTGCGAACCTGTTTTGACACTTTTCGGCAACCACATGACTGAAAAATCTATGTTGTTCTGTTTTAGATAAGTTCATACACGAAAGACTGTCTTCACATTCTGCAATTGTTCGGTAGATAGTTCTGCGTAATATACAGGGTGCCCAACTTTAAGCAGATGAGTATGCAACACATTCTCCATTCACTATTGAAATGTAATGTATGTTGCATACTCACCTGCTTAAAGCTGCGTACATTTAAGTTGGGCACCCTGTATTTTGATTTACAATTATTTCCATATTTCGGGTGTAGGCATTCGTCCAACTAGATTACAGATACTTTTGCGAATTTCTAGTTTGTAAGACGTAATGACACGATTGCAATCTAAAACTGAGCTGTCATTAAAAGGCATGATACTGAGGTAGTTTTGTTTCTAACGGTAACTTGCTACTTTGTTATTTATGATTAATATCGAAGCGCTGAAAAGTGGGCCAAACATGGAACATACGTTAGTTAGTACCTCACACGTTGGACAGCGAGGAACAATGGGTAGCCGTAAAAATACATAATAAATAATAACATGAAAACCAATGAAAAATAGGAAAGGAATAGACAAGCAGAGGCGGGTAACCGAGGTAACTGATAACAACAAGATGAGGAGAAGGGGGACATACACAATTAGACACGACATAACGTAGCAGTACACAGATGAAGCAATGCCGAAAGGTGATCCCACTGTATATGCAGAATCAAAGGTGGGGTTTTTAGTCGGTAGGCGTTTGGGTCCCCTTTTCAGGCGAATTCGACACTCCGGAACTAGTCGAGATGTCATTTGAAAATGTCCTCTTCCTCCTTAGAGAAAAAAGGAGACAAGTATTCTTCAAGACATCTTCGTCTGTGAACGGCAATCTGGTTACAGCGCAGTATCGAACACATGCCGAAATTTTAGACAAAAAAAAAACCAGAAAATAAAGATATCGAAAATGTACTATCTGACGATATTAAAACGACGCCAGAAGTTCAATTCCACCATCAAACAAAGAAGAGTGTCAGTAAGTGTGGCCACTACCTATGTTCTAAAGAAAATGTCACTGACGAAGTGTATCGTGTGATAGCAATTTTAAATAACTTTCTTGACACTCCATTTTTTAGCCAAGAACAATAAAAAATTAAAGAATTTTTAAATAAATGCATTGTGTCGATATATTACTGCGTCAATAAATTCATAGGAAAGCTTTACTCTACTTCTTCTTCCTCTTCGTCTTTAATTAGGAATTTGTAGCCTGTGATTCTTCACGCTTGAGAAGCAACTTTCTCTCCTTCTTTTATGAGTTCGCCCTGGATTACTTTCTCCTGCTGATTTTGAGTCACGTGCTAATCGCATAAGCCTACCGTTTTGACGTCGTTGTCCCATTCCTTTTTTCTGTGTGTTAGAAATGTTACAATATCAGCTACGTTGCATTGCTGTCTTACATCTTCGTTACGTATGTGATCTAATCTTGTTTTTTTTGTTGATTTTTCTAGGTTATGTCGTTATGCGTTTGAAACATAAAAAGCAACAAAAAGTACGTTAGGGTCAAAGATTGATCGTTAGCATTGGTACTGAAGCTCTTTCTGGTATATATTTTAAATCATTATATTCTCTTCCACTCCTGAACGTATGCCTCCTCTTTCATTTTCCACTCATTTCGGTCTTGCGCTGATTGTAGAAAATTCTTCCCAGCTTTTTCTTTTATATCGTCTACCCATCTTCTGGGCCACTTTACCTCTTCTTGTTTGACCACATGTCCCGCCCATCTCCATTTTGTCTTCGCAATTCTTTCCACAACGTCCTCTACCTTTGTTCTTTCTCTGATTTCTTTGTTTGTGATTCTGTCTCTTAGGCTTATGCCCAGCGTGGCACCTTCTATCGCTCTTTGTGTTGTTTTTAATCTTGTTGCTGATTTAATAGTTAGCGACATTGTCTCGGTTCCATATGTTAATACCGGCAGTATACACATATTAAACTCTTCTTTCTTCAAGTTGATTGGTATTTTTGGGTTTTTAATTATGAATTCTAATTTTCCGGTAGCTGCCCATATTAGTCGGATTCTTCTAGTTATTTCAGCAGTCTGGTTCTCTATGCCTAGTTTTAATGTGTGGCCTAAGTATACATATTCTTCTACATTTTCCAATGTGTTATTTCAGACTCTTATGTTGATGTTTTCTGAAGACATAACTTTTGTTTTTTTCATGTTCATGGAGAGGCCTATTTCTTCCGACGTCGCTTTATGTTCGATAACATCTCTTGTAGGTCCTCGGGGTTGGTGCTGATGAGTACGATGTCGTCTGCAAAGCGAAGGTGATTTAGGCGTTGGCCATCGATGTTAATGCCCGTTTTTTCCCAATTTAGTTTTTTAAATGTTTCTTTCAGGGCAAGGGTAAACAACTTTGGAGAGATTGTATCTCCTTGTCTCACTCCGCGTTTGGTACTTATTTTATTTGTTGTGAGGTCTTCTGTGATTTTAATTTTGTAATGTGGCGTTGCCATATATATATATATATATATATATATATATATATATATATATTTCAAGGTGCTTCTATACCTAGAGCTGTGAAAATTGCCCAGAGATCTATCTAGTCGAATGCTTTGTTATAGTCTACAAACCCCAGATATAGTGGGATGTTGTATTCCCTGCACTTCTCTATTAGTGTACGCATTGTCTGAATGTGGTCTGCTGTACTGTACCCCTTGCGGAAACACGCCTGTTCCGGAGGTTGGTATTCATCCAGTTTATTCGTCAATATGTTCGTCATAATTTTCGTAAACAATTTGTACGGGTGTGGCAGAAAACTTATAGGTCGGTAATTGTTTAAATTTAATGTATCTCCTTTTTACTTCCTTTTACAATAAAGGAAGTATTGGATTCACCCCAAAAATTCGAAATTGAGTTTTCAACAGATTTTCACGTTTTAGAGTCCCCTGATCCCAAAAAACATATTTTTTTTCATTGGTCTGTCTGTGTGTCTGTCTGTGAACAGAATATCTCAAAAACGGAAAGAGGTATCTCGTTGAAACTTCATATATAAGTTTTGTGTACTATGTAGATGAGACAGCAAGCTTTTTAAGAAAATCGCATAACCGGAAGTAGGTGTTTACTCTTGTGATTTTTCAGTTTTCTTCAATTTTTTCAAAAACGGCTCTAACGATTTTTTTCAAACTTCTCATTTTTATTACATTTTTAATGTGTATTGATGTGAGATAGGTGATTTTCCAGTTGAATACTTCTAAAATGGGTTTCTTTTGTTTTTTTTTTCTATTTTTTTTATTAACTCCTATTTTAAATAGAACACCCGGTATATTATTAACACTCTATTTTGTACCGTTTTTGTAAAATTTGTAATTCTTGAAAATTTTTGACAAATGCTTAAAAATTTAAAATCAAATTTTGGGCTAATTATAAGATCACTGTAAAAGGAAGTTGTGTGCGTGTATCACACCAGATTTTTTGCGCGTTTTGCCAGCCTTCAGGTATTTTGTTTTCGTTAAGGCATTTGTTTAATAGAATTTTCATGGCTTCTGTTGTGGCCGCACCTCCTAGTTTTAGCATCTCAGTCGTGATACTATCTTCACCTGGTGCTCGTCCGTTTTTCATCTGTGTCAAAGCGTACTCTATTTCGTTCGTTGTGATGTCTGGTATGTCGTCTGATCCGACATTGGTTATTTTCTGGAGATGTACAGTCGTGTTCAAATAAATCTGGGACAATGTTTTTTTCATATGTAGGTTCAGATAAGAATTGAAGAATATCTCCATGGATTTCCTGTTATCAGAAAGAGTTACATTGAACTTTAATAGATAATGAAATCTGTAATTCTTTCTGATAAGAGGAAATCCATGGAGATATTCTTCAATTCTTAACTCAACCTGTATGTGAAAAAAAAACACTGTCCCAGATTTATTTGAACACGACTGTACATTTGGTGGTTGAGGATTGGATGATGAATACAGTTCCTCGTAAAATTTTTCAACAATTTCGACCGTGTCTTTATTCTCGTGTTTTATTTCTCCTTTTTTGTTCTTATTTGGTACACTCTCATTTTTCCCCTTGCCTTTTCTCTCTTTAGTACCTTCATGTTTCAAAAATTTTCCATCAGTAATTTTCGATTACCTCTTTTATTCTTTGTGTGTTTCGATTTATTACGTCTTCTCTGATTTTCTTCTTTATGTCTTTATTTAACTTTGAATATTCTGGTGTGCCCTTTTTTGTATTTCTTCTCTTTTTAAGTAACTTTTGTGTTTCTTCTGTGATCCGGGATATTTTATTTCTTTTACTCTTACTGCATATCTTCTTACTTACGGTTTGTATATCGTTCTTTATTTTTGCTTCCAGTGTATTTATATACATTTTAGTAAATTCTTCTGTTTGTGATAGTTTTTTATCTAGCTCTTTTTGGAATGTGTTCATATGTCCTTTTAATTGTTCGTTCGTAGGAAATCTCTTTGGTCTTATAAGTTTGTTCCTTTCTGATCTCGTATGTATCTCTACCTTTGCCCTTATAAGTCTATGGTCACTGCCCGTGTTGAATTTGTTTAGAACTGTGACATCCTTTATAATATATGTTTTGTTTGATATTATATAATACGCCTATTAATCTATAATTCCTTATAATCTCAATGCATAAAAGTACAGTTTTCAGATTTTGGATTATAACTCATAATATATATCAAAAAATCATCGATAGGTACTAACAATAAACATACTACTTATATTACTTCAGAATTATTTTTGTCGTCTTGTAAAATTTACGTCACTTTCTGTAAAATGTCAAATGTACGCACGTCACTTTCATGTCTGCCCTGTCAGTTATAATTTCCTGGTGAAGTTTATAAGATAATTATTGTTGTTTATTCATATATTATGTCATTAATTTATCTTGCCAAAAAGCACTCGAGCTTTTCTTTTAAGGATAACTTTCTCTTTGTAACTCAAAATTTTTCCATCAGTAATTTTGCTCGAAAAACTGACATTTAACAAAATCGCGAGTCAGTTTTTCTCGTAAAATTACTAACTGGAAAAATTATTTCATTACAAAGAGAAATTTATCCGATAACAAAAAAGCTTTTGTTTTTTACTGTTGATAAAAAACTAACCATGGTGAGTAAATGAGGTCACATTAAGGTTTAACATTTAAATATAGGTACCTATAATAGGAACAGATTAAAAAAATTGTCATTCAAAATTTTTTATTTAATGTTGACTATTTGCCAATATTGTCTCAGGTTATATTTTTGCAAATCATTAAGCCGTCTACAACTACGATAAGTTTAGTTAGTATTCGAGTAGGTATACACATTACAGTTTTATTGAGGTAGTAACGTTTATTAAAGTTTCTTAAGGGAAAATACCTTTTGAAGTAGTTGCATCAGGGAATTAATAAAACTACAGACTCATTACGCATAGCAAACGTGTAAGCTGAAATGTAAATTCGAATGATAAATTGATAAAAGGAGCGAGATTTACTTAAAATTGATAAGAGTGCGTGCGCATTATCACAATATGGGACAATCACAGACATTAATTTTTAAGGTCATTTCTTTTAACTCATGTAAACATCACGCTACAATTTTATTTATACGTTCGGTCAGTTGCAAGGTTTCTCAACACTGATAGGTTCAATTATGACCAGTGTGTGCTACAAGCGCGCTTTTATACGAACGGTGAGTGACGAGTGGCGCTAAAATTCTGAGTGACCTTTGTCCAGGAGATTCAATCAATGGAGCAGCAACAGGTGTTGATGGTGATTAATCATTCCGAAGCCTCGGTCATAGTTCCAACGGCTTCCGTAGTGACAAATACAGAGAATGGTATGGAACAATTGCCTGTTAACAGTTATTGGAGGAATTAATGAGTTTTATTAATAGCCACTGTTCTATCTTCAGTATATTTCGGTTTAAATATATTTTGGTTTTGATAAGATGAAGATAGCCTAATAGTAAACAGCCAGTTCTTGATATGGAAATAGTAGCTGTAGTTTCAAAATATAACGACTTTTAATTAGACCTAACCTAATTGGTTTTCTGAGTAGTGTGGTTCTTGCTGCTACTTTCTGACGTTATATAAATAAAATTAATTAAATGCCAATACCTGTTTCATACACAGAAGGAAAAAAAGTCAAGTAACATTGGTTATACAGCTTAAGAACAATAATTTTACAAAATTCTTACTAAATTTCTTATTAACCACTTGCGGTGCATACATAATGTATAATTTTTCATTTGTCATGTATACAATATATCTATAATATCATCAATACGTTTGTTTTGCATAGTTTATGTCTGATAATATACACTTATAATGTAAATACCCCAGCTAAGATAAATCCTATTTTAAAAGTTAACATGCCAGATTAGCGATATTTTTCGTAGGTAAACTTATTGCTTAGAGAATATATAGGTAATGTACGTTTCTTATCTTGAATGTATACTCTATATTAACTATTATGGTTAACCCTAAATTTTTCCCATTAAATGCGAACCCATTAAAAAATAAGTGAAAATCATTTGTTATCTTCTATGGGCGTTTACTTTTTATTCAAGAGCATATTTTCCCTTACTGCTAAATTTGTAAAACTGTTTACGAGACGTATGTTTACATTGCTAGATTATAGTTTACATTGCTAGATTATGTATAGCAAACTACACCTGCAATAAGTACATCGTTATCATTTTGAGTACCTATTACTTTACTATTTATAATACTACCTTAAACGGGAATTTCGGCTTGCAGTATTTATCAGTATATTGAAACCTCCACACAGAAACGTACGTAATAGGGTTCCAATACCAATCATTTTTCATCAATTCGTCCAAAAAATTTCAGAACAAAATCAAATTACCAAAGTACAATATACGAATAACATATAAAATAATCGATTTCAAAATAAACAGGAAATATCATGACATCGAAAAAATCAAAGACAACTTTGTTCGCATAAGATAGCTGGTACTCTGCATGCCTAGGCTTTACCTAGAACAAACAAACAATACATTTAATTTTGACACATTCTGAATGCACTTGCAAAGCATTAGCAGAAATTTCTTTAGATTACATTAACTCATTTGATTTTCCAGCAAATGGTAATTGTTTTCTGTTTCAAAATAAATATACAATATTGAAACGATGTTTTTAATTATTTATTTTATGTTCTATTGAATCATAAAGGCCTTGAAGCAGTTTTGAATATATTAAATAATACTTTATTGTACTAGTACTATAATGTTTAAGTAAATTGGACGGAACTGTCACTCTCAAGTGAATGTTACAATAAATGTGCTCATAATATGCCATATTTGAACAAATTTGAACATTAACAAGAAATAGTGTTTGTAAATGGAGAATCAGCGATAAATTATTATGGTAATGAATATATCTAACAGGTTTTTGTTATCGTAAGTGTTCATCGTGAAAAATTTGTCAATATCCATCAAGGCACTCGAACGTATTTTTTTTACACAGAGGGGACGTCAAATTTATAAACTCGATTTTGTCGATTTTAGCAGTCGAACATAGAACTTTGTATGGTACACGTACAAAATGCTCGTTAGTGGGCTTTCCTCTTTGTATGGATTCGCTCCCTAACGGTCTCTCGTCCATTTAACTAGGCGCATCCACTAAAGTAAGACATTTATGTACTTACTTGTATCGTAGCTATTTTTAAATCGTACAATAATATTAATATTATGATAACCAGAACAACAACAGAAAACACATTTTGACGATACTAGTAACGTAAAGCATTACTTTACGGTACTAGTACCATAATAATGGCAATAACTAGATATACAGAGGTTTAGTTTACGGTACTAGTACTATAAAATAGCAATAACCCGATACACTGAGGTTGTATAGCACATATATTGTATTTATCTAATATTGTATTTATCTAGTGGGCCCTGTTATCAGTAATACATATTACTGTTTAAATACTGTATTACTGTATACATTATTTTTAAAACATCGCAAACATACTGAAACGTGTAACTATAACTTCTAACAAATGATAGAGCTTAGTATTAAGTCGTATAAAGTAATTACAAGTTCATTCCTCTGAATTAGTGTGGAATTTAACTTCGTCGCCTATTTAATAGTATAGTATTAAAGTAATCGTCTTTTTAAGTAAATAAAGTATGATATACGTCTTCTGATAATCTAGACAAGATTTTATAGAAGGGTTTAGCAATTATTGTATAAAAATTAATTAACTAATATTTCGTCACGTAAATACGTATTGATTTGGTAATTTTTACCTATAAATTTTTTTGGTTTAGCATTTAATACAAAATATCAAGTTTGTTGAAATTGGAAAAATCAGTCTCAACAATCCTACCTTACAAAATTTATATTGTCATAAGTATAGTCCTCTAAAAGTGCAAATCTTTAATAACATTAGATTAAAAAATGTCGTCCATTAAAAATTTCGTATACAATCTTATTAGAGCTGCGATATATTGGAAATTTTATATCGATTATCGACTTCAAAGATATTTTCTATAGGTATACCGATATTTATTCATTAATGCTAGATAACATAATATATATTTATTACAATTACTTGGAAACAATGTAATTTTTGTTACGCTCATTTTGTCATTATCCACATAATAGTTGAAATAATTAATCAATTTACATTTATTTCCTAAAAATACAATAATTTACCTAACTGGATAGGCAACCCTACTAGCATCAGTTTTAAATTCAAACAAGGTACAGTTCTGTGTTTATAAGCGAAAAGCACATTCTGCATTCTTCAGTTTTTTCTGTTGGCCAACTTTCCAATTTTTAGAACTTTGATAAGCTGAATTGGGCTGTTTTTGAGCATTTGCTGAGCAATGCTGTTATAAGTTATTGGTCTTTGCTAATTGATTTGCTGGATTTATCCTATACCTTGAGGAGGTCTGACTCAAGATTTGTCGACGTCGAGGACCTGGCGCCCTCTCTCTTAGGTTCAGAATATTTATAACTTTAAAAATAAGGGTTGCCCGTGAAAATGGGATTACCAGTAGTGAACTGAACCGTTAGTCGCACCCCATTGCCTTTATTGTAACGGAAAACGAAGTTTCAAAGCCAAAACCCGTAACTATGAATAAAATTATTTTTACAAAACATACCTACATACCATATTTCCTCTCTTATAATTAATGCGGGGTTAAATGTAGGTATCGCGACCGTATTTTTGAAATGACTGTGTCTTTTCCAAACCAGGGTCCACTGGCGGATCCAAGAGGGTTTCTATGGGGTCAATTGACACCCCCTTGGGCCTGTCAAAAAATGTAATCGGATAACAAGTTGATTACTTTGTTTTAATTATAAACAAAACGCACTTTCATAGTATCCGCTCGTAATTTAAATTTGAATTTGCCGAATGCTTTTTCCACATTTTTAATTTATTTTTAATTCCAATAGGCGCAAATTTCGTCGTTTGTCGATGTCGATTCTGTGACTTATCTAGTGTCTACCAGTCTCCACTAGACAAAATAATGAACTGCACCTGGTGCATAGTTACCGGCGTATTTTTAAATTTTGCTAATAATATAATGTTTTTATTGTTTGTTTTAAATTGTAGAACTAGTTAAATACTCGTATGTAAAGCAATGCTTATTTTTTCATGCGAAACTAGCTTTTATTGCCCTTGCCGTCTTAGAGACGAAAGAAACGAAGAATTGTATTGCCTCAGTTCGAAAAAGACTTGCTTTACTCCTGAAAAGGAGCTCTAAAAACGCCTATTCTTAATCGATCGTACATAAAATTCATTGCCGAAAGCAAAAGCATTTCGCATTCGAGATACAAACAAAATTTTTGTCGAATTTAAATAAAAATGGTAGAACTGTCAACATGAATTTATTTGACAGTTTATGAATAAGTAGTTATATGGTCATTATACATTGGAACTCTTAATTTACATACTGTAAGAAAGTAATTAATCGATTAACTATAGTGTAATAACATGGTTAAGACTAAAGGTTTAAGTTAAAATAAGAAATTGGTAAATATATTGATCAATTCTATTCAATAAATTAATTCAAACGCCCCTGAACGCGAAGTACTTTTTTGTGCAACTGTGCGCAGCCGTTACTATTTTGTGGCCGTTGTCATTAGTAACGGCTGAGAAAACGAATTTCGCGGCTGCAAGCTTATCGGAAATGTTACACAAAAATGTATTATGTGATTTTAATTATAATATACATTGCGATTGTACAAAAAATGTGTATACCACGTTCGCGAAATATTTGCCTCCCTGGGAATAATTTGGCGGACTCGTCTTCATCTCGCCTGCCAAACCTTCCTCGGTATGTCAGCCATTTCACAGCCTAGGAATACAAATAATTATTACGTTCTAGAACGTAAAAGCTTTCGCGTCCTGTTTACGAAAATGAAAGACTTCCCCCATTGAAAATGAAATGAAAATATCAAAAATTTTTGATAGGCTTCGAAAAATGTAATTTTAGATTTTTTGTTTAAAACGAATTTTATTGTTATTTCTAAAGCCTCTGGAGCGTGATCCAACACCCACATCACCCTCCATAAGTAGAATCTGTATAGCCTTTGGTTGTCATTCTTGTGGTGGTCTTGCTGTATATATCGTCGATTAGTTCTATTATAGTAGGTGTGTACTCTTTGTTGAATATATTTTCGATGTCTTGCTTTTACATGCGGGTGATAACGTCCGAAATCCACGAATGAAAGAAATAACGGGCAGTTGCATTGTGTAAATTTTTCCACCAGAATAATTCTGCGATAGTCATCGCATATTTCAGTTCCGTGTAGGGTCTCTTCTTTTCTATTATTATTTTATTGAGCAATTCGAGTATTAGTTTGAATGTGTCACTCATTTTCATTGTTTATAAACGCATTCTGTATAATATCTGGACCTGGGAATTTATAGAATTTTAGTTTATGGTTGTCCATTTTTGCATTCTACATGATTTGTGGTTCTGCTGTTGCTAGTGGTATATGATTTTAAGCTGGTAGTAACAAAAATCATATGCACCTCGGGTCGTATTGTGTATTTTTTTTTGTTAAATGTTTATATCGCGTGTCTTAGCTTATACTATCAACTTGTATGTTATATTCGCCTATTTCTAATTTTTTTATTTCCCAAAGGTTTCCAAATATTTCTTTGGTTTCTGTATAAATCACATACGATGTCTTTTTGTGCATTTTCGGAGTGGTCTTTGTTTATTTACTATATTTTTCATTTATGTCATTGTCAGGCTGTTTCTGTATCAGGGTGTCCCTTATATTTCAAAAAACTATTATTCCGTACTAATTCTTCGATCTTGTGAAACCATGGAGTTTTAGACATCATATCGTCTTTATTTACTCGTCTTGTTATTAGTGTTCAATGGATTTAAAAACCTATTAATTTAGATTTTTTATGACAACGTCGTAACGTAAAAGAAGTAGAAAAGAGAAGAATTGAAAGTTCTGCTTATGGAAACCTATCAATCTCCAAAACCGTTCAATGATTGCCTAACTACAATTTAACTTAATTGCAAGTTATCCACCCATGTAAAGATAAAGACATTTATATATTATAAATATTTTTGAAACTTCGACCTAAAACGTATTTACTCAAAAATATATATTTTGGATCTCTGCGTAATACTCTTTCATATTCCAGTACTGGAAACCAAAAATTAAGAAAATAATTTATTCCACCAAATCTGTAGTTTTTAAATGTTCATGTCAGGATCGAGCTAAAATGTGATGTAATTAAATACATAAATAAACAGTTAACTTTTATCAGAAATATATTAAATTATTGAGACATTATTGGTGACTTTTGTTTTGGACCCTCTTCCTCTTCCTGGTCATAATCTTTAGCCTCTGTTACCTTTCGGTGTCGAGAATCATTCAACGTTAATGTTATTATGTAAAAATAAACTATCCAATTCTCAATTGACATTATTTTCTGGACCGTAGAACAATCTACAGTATAACTTTATTAAATAAAAAGTTAGTTAATTATCGCCTTAATGTTGGTATATTTTATACTTAATTGAGAAGATTATAATTTTGCATAAAAACATATTGTACAGTACATACATGATGACTGTACTTTCAAAGATATCAGTGCGTTTAAAAGTCTTCTGCTTTTATGCCTACCCACTGATTTCATATTGGGACATTATGTTTCTTATTTTTTTAATTAATTTTCTTCTAAGACTCTTGTAATAAATTATTTAGTCTTTGTTTATCATTTGATGTCGACTTTCATGCTAATTTTCGTTGTTTTTTTCGATGTTTGTTGATTTGTTCAGTTTTCTCACTACAGTAATATTTATAGTATGCAACACAATTAAACGAATCTACATACTGTCTGTATATTTTCAAAGTAATATAGACAGCGATTTCTTTCTGAAACTTCATCAACTCGGTTGGTCTAATGTATTTTGATTTAAGCTGCCATCATATTTGCCTGAGGGTAAGTTCTGCAGTGCTCCATAAAGGCATCTATTGTCATTCCAAAGTAACATTTAATATAGTCGCATCCTAAAATCAGAAGGGTGAAAATGTATTTAGAAAGTATTTTCTAAATAAATAAGTAGTCATGGTCTTCACTTTTCATTGATTTTTTCTATCAGCTTGCATTTTGCACAGAAATTATATCGACTGTTTAAGCTCTGTTATGCGCTTTCCATAATTTTTACTTTGTACTTCCTTTTACAATAAAGGAAGTATTGGATTCACCCCAAAAATTCGAAATTGAGTTTTCAATAGATCTTCACGTTTTAGAGTCCCCTGAGCCCAAAAAACATATTTTTTTCATTGGTCTGTCTGTGTGTCTGTCCGTGAACAGAATATCTCAAAAACGGAAAGAGGTATGGCGTTGAATTTATATATAAGTTTTGTGTACTATGTAGATGCGACACCACGCTTTTGAAGAAAATCGCATAACCGGAAGTAGGCGTTTAATCTTGTGATTTTTGAGTTTTTTTCGATTTTTTCAAAAACGGCTCTAACGATTTTTTTTAAACTTTACATTTTTATTACATTTTTAATGTGTATTGATGTGAGATAAGTGATTTTCCAGTTGAATACTTCTAAAATGGGTTTCTTTTGTTTTTTTTCTATTTTTTTTATTAACTCCTATTTTAAATAGAACACCCGGTATATTACTACATTTTTGAATTCAGCTTAAAATTGTAGAGAAAATGTGTCTCTTGAACTAACACTCTATTTTGTACCGTTTTTGTAAAATTTGCAATTTTTGAAAATTTTTGACAAATGCTTAAAAATGTTAAATCACATTTTTGGCTAATTATAAGATCACTGTAAAAGGAAGTTGTGTGCGTGTATCACACCAGATTTTTATTTTATTTTTTATATCAAGTGGTTCACTATATTTTCAATCCAGATGTGCGTTAATAATTAGAAGTTCCCACGTACGTTGTACAGGGACCGGCAGAAACATATTAAACATTTTATTTACAATTTTTTTCTTTATACAGTGTAATACAAAAAAAAACGAAAACATGGGTATGTTCACAAAACTTGGGAGTTTATTTATTTAAATATCGAGTGCCGGAAATGTCCACTTTCTTCTTCAGAACATTCATTAATACGTCGAACAAAATCTTGCACAACTTTTTCTGGTATATCTTGCCGTTAATTTCGTGAAGCTCCCGGTGGCTTTTTATTACAAAGTCAACCGAATTCTCTAAACTTCTGAACCCATCGTCTTATTGTCAAGTACAATGGAACATCCTGCCGCCTGTTGAATTGTTTTCTGAACGCACATTGCACAGTTATTATTGATTCGGTTCTAATAAATAACTCAACACAATAAGCTTGCTCTTGCACATTAAAACCCATTTTGACTTATTACTTAAACATTAAAACAAAACTCCTGATCCTACTTAATATAATGATATTCATCACATTTGTATGGATAAAAACCTTAGTGGGATATTGCACGTTAAAATGTTTAATATGTTTCTGCCGGTCCCTGTATTTGTATGTATGTATGTATTATCTGTAACCCCATTTACTTTGCAGTGTAGAGGTGCTGCTTTATGCGCTGGCATCTGGCGGTACAATGCTCAACTTGCCCCGGATTCGGGATACAGAGTTGGAGCACGCCTTTGGTGCTTGCGCAGCAACCATTATGTGAGGTGTGTGTCATGATGATGTGTTGACCTTGTTACTCTATCTTTTAGGTCTGTGGTTCTGAGTAGAGCACAGTTAATTTGGCGCCCAACTCCGCCACGCGGCTTCTTCACGTTGTATTTACCAAGTTTAAATTTCAACTGCAATGCATAAACAGCAACTTTTCGAAATGTATATTAATAAAGTAGTTATCAAAATTACAATAAACGTCGAAAGCGGCCACCACCTTCTTATATACATAGCTGGGCCTTTTTTTAGCCCCACTGTTAGGGATGACAATTGATTGACTTTTATTAATTTAAAAAATAGTACAGGACAATTTACAATGGGGGTAATTCCCTAATCCGGAGTTGTCAACCGCAGAGTTTTAATGTCTAAATCTCCTGGAAGAGGAGATGCCGATGTCATTGCAGTGAGGATGTTAACAACAAAGCTGACAAGAAGAATAGTACAATTTAAAGATATGACTTTTACATGTCTTTTCCAAAGCAAAGCGAAATGGAAATTGTTTGAATGATTTGATTTTTAAGTGACTTCTTACATCTGTATCAATCTAGGACAAAGTTTTTTAAAATTATTTTGATTTCTTTAAAATCATATATATAGGGTGATTCATAAGTATGTACCAAATGTGACTGAAGTCCCCAAAAAACTGCTCTTTGCTTTGCATTTTATCGAAATTCGGCGTTATCGCAAAAACCTCTGCGGACTTAAGTTCATAGACATTCATTCCAGTGACAATTAATCAGTTAAACAGTTAAATGTCTTAATTTTTTGTGGAATTATTATCATTTCCTGACAGATAGTTTATTACTCAAAGTTGTTCTGCTTGATATTCTCTAATTAATTTCTAACTTTATAATCTTTGCTGCCGACTGTACTTTCATGAATATAATGATAATAATAATACATGACTTCATTTTCTCGGATACAGAAAAAAGGTGAAGTTCAACTAATGTTGTTATCCACTTAACCTTCTCTTTTCAACTTACAATTATATAATTTGCACAGATTATTATTTACTTTGCTTCACATACAGTGCGATTTATAAAATTTTCCCAACGTTATAGCCATATATCTAATACTTACTATATTGCTAGCGGCTATGAGTGGGAAACTTGCCAAGGAAGTGAGACAGACAACCAACTCTTCAATGTATAATGGTGAGCTGTGTGCAAGCGCGGCGGCGTCGTCCGGCCAATGGGGAAGTGGTCAAGTTTAAAATTCGCTTCTAAAGGCGGAGTTCGAATTCTCACGCATGCGCACGAGTCGCGTTATACTCTAAGTGAGACTATGTCGGCGCCGTAATGTTTTCTGACGTTTCCAGGCCCTACTAGCAATATATGTGTATTATATATATGGTTATAGCCACTTTACTGTGAATTTAAACCCCAAGTTTCGTCGCTTCCATATTTAGATTTAAATTTCTGGGGCGGGTGACGAGTTCGCCTTGGGGTGGTGAAATGCCCCTGGCTACACCACGGCTTTGAAACATTCTTATTGTGTATTCTTGTATAAACCGTCGTGTGTACTTTCATGAATATCTCTTTTCAACTTACAATTATATCATCTACACTGATCATTATTTACTTTGCTTCACATACAGTGCAATTTTTCAAAATGTCTTATTTCTTATTCTGTATTCTTGTATAATTCTCGTGTGTGCTCCCGTATTAGGAGCACGTAGTAATAATCCATTTTCAAAATCAAACGTATTTTATTTACTGGAAATTAAAAGAACGGTGCGTGTTGGTATTAAACATACTCATTTGGCGTACCCCACATTTGGTCCTTCGACCCGCGACAGTTAAGCAGTGATCGGCTAAGGGCCGATTCTACAATGCAAGTATATACTTAGAATAAGCTATCCGAAGTATAATTGTCATAGTTTTCTTTGTTACAACAATCGTTTCTAGGGTATTTATTCCCGGGATAACTTTATCCTTCGATTGTAGAACCGATCCTAACTAATTAAATTGGCAATTCGAAATGATCTGACAAGTGCGCCTGCCATAACCCGTCAGCAGTATTCAGGTGCATCTCGAACTAAATATTACATCGTGAGTCTCGTATCGTGTAATATGTTAATTTGGATTATTTAAAAGAAGGTTCTCGCAAATCACGAAAAGTCGTGAAAGGCCGTTCATTACGAATTGGTGGGAAACTTCTTCTCGGAAGCGTTCGTAGCAGCACTAAAACGGTTTGCCAAGTGAAATCTTCTGTGATAACGCGACCAATTTAGTGGGTGCAGCAAACGAAATGAGCGAAATTATTCAACTATTAAAAAATTATCAAAATCCAATCTCTAAACAAATGGCCACTTGTGGCATAAAGTGGAGCTTCGATACTCCCAGAGCCCCCCACAGCCCACAGGTTTGTGGGAGGCGGCAATAAAAACATTCAAACGTTACATTTCTAAGACAGTGGAAAATGCAAAATCAACGTTTGGCCAAATGCATACGCTCCGTACCGAAGTTGAGTGTATTCTCAATCCTCGCCCTCTGATTCCTAAAAACTGCTTTTTGCTTTGCATTTTATCGAAATTCGGTCTTATCGCAATCACCTGTACGGTAGTAAGTTCATAGACATTTATTTAAGTGACCATCAATCAGTAAACAACAAATATTTGAATTGTTTGTGGAGGGGGGAGGTAAAAAATGGTTTTATAATAATGGTTAAGAAATATGGGCTTTCAGGAAAACCGCAAATAAAAAATTCGATCCATTCACGGAATTCTGTAGGTTAAAATTAAAGCACCGATTTCTGTAACTCTGCATATTACCAGTTCAACAAAGTAAACACTTCTTGGTGTTCTCCAGAAAGATTTATTCAAAAATCTGGTGTGATACACGCACACTTCTTTTTACAGTAATCTTATAATTAGTCAAAAGTTTGATTTTTAATTTTTAAGTATATGTAAAAATATTAAAAAAATTACAAATTTTACAGAAACCGTACAAAATAGAGCGTTAGTTGAAAAGAAAAATTTTCAGTAATAATAGGACGAGAGGTCAAAATATTGCCGACAGATTGCGATTCAGATACGAGTTTCTCCGGCGACGAAAATAACGTCGAGTGCTTGCACGAGTCGTTATTTTCTAGAGCAACAGAAACAAGGCAATCTGAAGAGCAAAAATTGTTTGCAATATTTCGACCTAGAGTCCTATTCGTCTTGACAATTTAACTTTTCTTTAAAAAATAGTTACAGAAAAAATTGTCGCTGAAATAAAGCTCCTCGAATTATTGTACCCGAAATAAAGCTCCTCGAATTATTGTCACTAAAATAATCGTTCGATTGGTAGTTTTATTTTTAAATTGAAAAATGCCATTGGTTGACAATGATACCAGTTAAATTGTCTCTAAAATTTTAAGCTGGATTCAAAAATGTTATAATATACCGGGCGTTCTATTTAAATTAGAAGTTATAGAAAAAAGAAAAACAAATAAAAGAAACCCATTTTAGAAGTACTTAGCTGAAAAAAAGTTTTTGAAAAAATCGAAGATAACTGAAAAATCGCAATGTAAACACCATACTTCCGGTTATGCGATTTTCTTCAAAAGTTTGCTGTCGCATCTAGATAGTACACAAAACTTGTATATGAAGTTTCAACGCCATTTTTTTTCGATTTTGTGATATTCTGTTCACACACAGACAGACACACAGACTGACAGACAGACCAATGAACAAAGAAATGTTTTTTGGGTTCAGAGGACTCTAAAACGTGAACATTTGTTGAAAACTCATTTTCGAATTTTTGGGGTGAATTCAATACTTCCTTTATTGTAAAAGGAAGTAAAATAACAAATGGGTGTTGGCGACATGTTTCGGAAACGACACACAATTTTCATCATCAGGCCAAAAAACGGTTACAATTAATAGGAATATGATAAGTAATAAGTGTACTAACATAACAAGCTGCTGCGTTGAAAGCACATGCCAAATTGAAGTTATGAAATTATTTGAGATTAAAATACACGAATTGTAGAGAAATTTACCACATTTAAAATTAATGATGCAAAGTTAAATTTACATAGCTAAAATGTTTAAAAATGTTATATAATTATTGTGTGATAAAATTAATTAAAATGTAACAAATAAAAAAGGAGATGATTTTTGGGGAAAATCAACCCTGAGAATGACAATACCACAGCATCTAACAATGACATCAGTAAAACAAAAGGAACATACCCTAAATGCACTAGAAAAAGAAAATGTCGTGCTCAACAAGGTGCGAAAACAAATGTGTTCGCACTGGGAATGAAGAAGTAGAACTAACTGATATTCATAAAAACATAATTATTGTGAAAATTTGTGATTTCAGTGAGCCTAAAGTTAGAAAATTTCCCCCAGAAGTCAACACAAATGGATTGACTTCTTCAATAGTAGAAAATACCCGAAGTAAACAGTCCCCCAATCGGATTTCCGGGTGGGGACAGCTAAAGAAGGCAAATATGTTGTGTTGAACCCAACCAATCTACGAATTGGCAATCATGACAAAGAGAGAAAGTTAGAAGTGCTTTCAAAAATTTCTAAGAAGTTCAAGAGCGTACTTTTTTGGAGGTGTACAAAATTTTGAAATTAATATTAAGGTCAAATGAGTGATTAAATTGGAGCATATGATTAGCAAAGGTAGATTTATTGGGTTGTTATATGTTGACATTATTAGTTTTAATAGAAGCAAAGTTTTGCGTGTTACGTAGCATCCCCATACGAGTCAAAGAGCAATTACAAATGCGATGACATTAGCTTAGAGATTTTGTAATACACAATAAACAAATAATTAACTAATATATCATAAACGACGTATGAAACGAGTTTTTTATACTTTTTCTATTTTATGCCTTTTGAAATGCAATGTTTTAAATTTTTGGTAATTTTGTGATGGTTCGTTTTTGCAGTTGTTGTTAACTTCTTTTGCATATTTTTATTCAATTTAATAAAAAATGAGAGTAGAAGGGTTTTTATGTTGCCCGCCTGAAGTCGAGGAATTGCGGAACATACCGTCAGCAATTTACTTCCCAACATTATGACATTTAAAGGTAGTACCAACTTTGAAAGAGTAAATTGTGTTAGGCAATTAAAACACTCAAAGCTAACTCAAAGGAACTATAAGTGCACTCTTTTGAGTGTTTTAATAGCTATATTATAGACGCAAAATAGAAAAAGAGCTATTTATGGTACAAGTTGCAAATGTAAAATGCAAAATGTTTTAGGCACGCGACGCGTTTTGTCAAACGAGGCTGAAGTATAGGAGCTTCAGCCTCGTTGGATGGAAATCTTTGACAATTCTGTCACACTCGATTCACTGGAAAAAAACTTGATACGACAAATAAAGCTTTGAATAACATTTATCAGTGCCATCGATAAGTTTGAAGGTGTTACCTCGATCGGGAACTAAATCAGCGTTTCAAATTTTAATGAAGTGTTTGAAGAACCTGTTAACAATAAATATGTGTGTTAGGTTAATTTATATTCTTAACGCCGCTTGCGGAAATTAGTTAGTTCTCATTCATTTCGGACTAAGCCGGTCCTGCCTAGATAGTTCTGTAGATTTCGATTAATCGTGCAAGTTTTAAACGCATGGCCCCAGCCTGTCGTAGAATATAACGTCCCTCCTTGCAAGTCGCTGACAATGCATTGGAAAAGTACTTAGAAAACATGTGAGCGACTTCCGTTGCTTTAAGGGAGAAGCTGTTTTTCACTGCCGTTAACAACGTCTACACAATTCCATCGGGAAACTGCTTTCTCTGCCGTTAGACCCCTCGCGAAGGGAAATACATCCTGTCGATTGCAAATTGTGCTTTGCGATGAAGCATTCGAGTTAAGGTTTTGGTACTAGCAAGTCGCTCAAAATTCAGCCAGGAATGTTTAGTTGCGTCGAAACAGGGATAGCCACAAGTGGTAATGCTTTCGTGAATCGTGCCTGTGGTGTTTTTGCAATACTGGACGCAAGGAAACTCAATTTAATTTGATTTTTTTAAGTTGTGCTATGCATATTAACAATTGGAGTGCCTGTATTTTATCGTCTCGTCTATCGACGGTCCAACAAATATCGATTTAATATAGGATCAGAATGCCACACGTCTGCAAAGTCCTTCCATAAAGCCGGGAACTTTCACCACCGCTACCTCGCTACCTGTTGCATAACCGCCTAGGCACCTTCTCGTCACGCTGTCACTTGTGATCATCTCCCGCTGACCTGGCAATGATGCCTTTTTTCTCGATTATCTGGTGAGAAAACTGCTAAACACTGCCTTTTCCCTCCATGGCATGGGGTATCGTAACGAGTTCTGCATTTCCGCTATATTAAAATGTATTTAAGTAACTTTTGCATGCTGTGAAAGTTTTGTGTTTCGTGTCGCCAATTTTCCGTCCTTTTTGAAGTGCTTGTTTAAATTTCGGTTTACCTTTGAAGTGTTACCGTATAAACGTGTATATTACTATATTTACGATTTAGTAACCCCTTCATGAATGCCTTTTTGGCTGTCGTTGGCGTATTTGAAGTCAATCTTTTCACATTAGTTTGTATCCTCGTGACGTCAGACAGGGAAATAATTCGTTTAAATTAGTCTTAAGATTACTGATTACTGCACCAACATTTCTTGTAGGTTGGTGTGTTCCTTATAGTATTTAGCGTATTGGGCGTTTTGTTGTATTAGTCCAGTCAAATGGTAGAAAATAGGGAAAGCTTTAGTGGAGCATTTATATTTGGTTTCTATATGTTTCTTGGGTCTCTGTACGCGAATATCAAGTTTTCCAACACGAATTTTCATCGGAAATTCCTTTTTTAAGCAAAAACCTTGTAAAAAACGGATTTTAAAGAAGTTCTAAAATAATTCGAAAACTATCCATTTTTCGTTGTTGATCCTATATGAAATGAAAGAAGATATAATTTCCTACATTTTATATATTTGAGATTGTTATCCACGATCAACGGTTCAGCTGCGAGAGCGCCGCCAAATTAGGTGTTAAATGCAAACAACTGGAATGATCCCAGTTTATTTCAAAGTAACTCGAAAACTATCCAGTTTTCGTAAATGAAAAATTATATATGAAATGAATCTTCATATATGAAATGAAAAAGGATAAAATTTCGTACATTTTATGTATTCGAAGTCTTTTTTGTTCTATCAACAGTTCCGCTGGTAGCATGCGTCGAACCAAGCGGCAAAAAAATGCTGCTAGATTAACTGTGAGAATGCCATTTATCTTCCCCCACTCTCCCTTAGGTTTCCTATACGTAAGTTACATACAATACGAGTAAATACGACGGTCGTTGAATCGTTGTACATTGTAACTGAAAATAGCTAAGTTAATTAATAAACAAAATAATGTAGTAAAAAGTAATACAAACAAAATGAAATATTAAAAAAAAGGAAAAAGCACATGTTGAAAGCAGGTGGACTTCATCTTCACCATCGCATCCCTTTCTTTGAAGGCCCCGGCTGTTCATCGACATCTACAATATAGAAAGGGAGAAATGGAATTAGTGGGTGTTTTTATTACTATCAATTTGTATATTATATTTATTTTTATTTGTTATATACGGATAAAGCCCATTTTACAAAATATTGTTTGTTAATAATACGTATTATTTGATACCTTATGGAATGTCCTCGTCCTCTTCTATTGGGTCGACAGGTTCGCAACTGTTCTTGCAGTTGGGGCACAGGTTAGAGCACTTAAGCCCTGCCTTCTTGCAGCAACACGTTTTTTGGCAGTTTTTAGTGCATTTGCACGAAACAAGCTTCAATAAATCTGAGGAAGCAGGTGGTAACAAGGTTGTCGCAGATGAAAGGCCAGTTTTCATTCCTTTCCAACCCCACTGCTGGATTTTTTCGACACTAGCCATTGCTGGACCTGATAATAGACTCGTGACGTGCTGTAGCTGCAGCTGGTGGTAGTTCAGCAATGTTTGCCTTGTGCTTGAAGGCAGATTTGGTGTAGCAAACATATCTCAAATGGTTGAGTGAAGGCACGTTATTCCCACTATAGCCGTATAGTGAAACCAGAAAACGTTGACCAGCATCAGCAACTATCTCCTGAGTAGCGTTAAAGTTTCTGAATACTTTAATAATGTCAGCAAGATTATGGTTCTGGGTCAGAGTATGAAGGAACTTCAGTTTCCCTTGATTGAACAATGCTGACGTTGTATCACAACCACTCATTGCGTATAAGAAAATAATGTTATCGGCAATTATAGTTTCACTTTCAGCATCAATCGGGAAGAATGTAGCTGGAGAAACTTTGCCTTTCCCAGGTTTCAAAAAGAACACATTTTCATGCTTGCAGAGACCTATCAAAACTACCAAGAGGTCTACATCCTCACCAATTACAATCACGGTCTCATTTGTTGGAGCCGAGGACAAAGCTGTGTTCACTGTCAGGGTGTCAGCGCCTTTCTTCGCTTGCTTGCAAGTCATTTCTGCTGATGAGAACTTCGTAGTGAGCATTGATATTAACCGACTTTTGTTTTTCGGGTTAGCAAGGAATTATTCTTTGGACGTCGTTGGCAACATTGTTTCGTCAAACAGTATATCAGCTGAAGCAAGTTTTCTTGATCTTTTCATACGCTCTGCACTTTTTGTACCACCTTCTACGACATCAGAGTACTCATCAAAAACCACTAGTCTTCCAGGAAACGATCTGGTGGAGGGTAGTAGTAGTAGTATTTGTTGTGGGGATACTGATGTCAAGCTAGGCCTTCATAGGCCCTTTTTGCCAACCCCATGGACAAGGTCTAGGCCTGCAGAGTACCAGGTACATTAGTCCTACATAGAATTTTGCCGAGACTAAGGAGTTCCAACCCTAGCAAGGGATCTTTTACATGCTACACATCGTAGTAACATGGGACCCACGGTTTTACATCACTTCCAAATGATGACATTTTGTAGAGGTTTTCATCGGCATTTTCTTATTTTTTTAAAATCTCACCGGGATCCGGAACGAACTCTCAACCCTTAGATCAGTAGCCAGAATGCTTAACCACTGAGCTATGAAGCCCGGATTGTATCCTCTTTCAATTCATATATTAACTTTCATTTTATATTGATTTTTCATTTACGAAACGTGGATAGTTTTCGAGTTACTTTGAAATAAACTAAGATAATTCCCCACCTAATTTCGCGGCGCTCTCACGGCTGAACCGTTGATCGGTGAAAAAATCTCAACTATATAAAATGTATGTATTGTTATCTTCTTTCGTTTCATATATGATCAAGATTTACAAAAAAATTATAATTTTTGAGTTATTTAGAAACCCGTTTTTACACGGTTTTTGCTTAAAAAACGTATTTCCGGTCAAAATTCGTGTTGGAAAACCTGATATTCGCGTACAGCGACCCAAAAAACATAAGAACCAAATATCAGAACTCCACCAGAACTTTCCCCTATGCGCCCTTTTTGAGAACCATTTGACCTAACTATTTTTTTTGTAAGGCAGACGTGTAAAACGTCTCTATAGTGAAATTATTAACTGAAAACATAAGTGACTGATATCCAGATCACATTTTTTCCTGTGATTTAGTTGATGTTTCTTCAAGTTTAGAGATGTCAAGAAGACCTGAAGTTCGATTTTAATCTTGTGGCGCCCTCACCTTAATTAATTCTGGGCGTTCCCCTATTTTGAAGTAGCAAAAAAACATGTCAGGGCCGCAAACCGCCCTTGTCTCGATTGAAAGCTAGCTTTAGTAAATCACTGTTACGGGTGGTTTTATAAGTGTCCCAAATTGTATCGGCTGCAGGTTTACAATTATTACTATGGATAATTTGAAACAAATGCACATTACTGGCTTTTCTAGTACCATAATCCTGATAAAGAGTGTGGTACACCTTTCAAACATCACATGGTAAATGTCACCCACTTGATGGGTAGCGAACAAAATTACGTCCGATTTATGCTCTTTTAATTTAATTTATTGGAATAGCAAATTTTACATTAGCTTTCGATGCCGCACAGTAGGAGATTTGAAGTGACCTCAAGTCTGTGTAAACATTATTTGGTAATTCCGAGCATTTGCATGTGTAGTGAAAGTTGTTGTTATTATTATTTATTCATTTGTAAGAAATGGGTGTCACAAGAAACCAAATTCTATAAAAATAGCACTTATCATATTAGACATTAATGATCAACTTTGATTTTATTTTGATCCTCACATGAATTTACATACAATTCCATTTCACGTCTTTTTAAAACAACGCTTTATCCGAAATAAACTGAAAATAAACCACGACCAGCGTATAAAGTCAGCCCCAAGTAAACAACCAATAATTTGAAATTATATCAAGTTTACTACCCAGATGCGATTGGTATTATCAACGTTATTTTGTATGAAGAAATGATTTGTTAGTATGTATGTAGTATATGATTATATACAGACTTGAAGTCATTTAGGACTCGGGTGTTGTATCTCGGGCTTGTAATTAACGCCTAATTACAGTCTTGATATATAAATAGAACAATTATTAACAACTATTTCCGAAAAAAGAGATATACAATTAAATATGGCATAAGTTACAGTTTGATAACCTGTAATTTATTCTTATCAGTAATTAAAATTATTGCAAATGAATGTTTATTAGAGAAAAGGGGTTGATTATAAACGACGACAGAAAATCTCATATTATATATTGTCTTTGCCATAAAATATTTGTGGATAAATTAACTATTAACTGTGGGTAACTGAAATATCAATACGCTTGCTATTCAACCACCACTTGCTCAACAAGTCTACACAATAGTATTTATTGCGTTCAATCCCAGTTCGAACACGTGCCTTGAAATAAATCCGATGACCTCTGGTGAAATCAACATAATTCTAGATTTGCTGTTTAATTCTCAATATAACAATTAGCCTTTTAACCTATTTCTTTTTCTGCTAAGTGATAAAGCGTCTGGGTTGCTGACTAATATTTAATATAACTCAGTTTTAGAAGATTAGAGAATTTAGAAAAATCCGGCAGTTTTTTTGATATGTTGTTATGATAATGTGATGAGAAGTGTTTATTATTTATACAATGACGCGATAACGTAGGTCATGACTTTGTGTTTATATTTATTTTCAGGAAAGTGGAATTTTCTGTCTACTAATTTAATGGCGGTACAGATATTGTAACGTGCAGTCAGGCAACATTTGATACAGCTGTGTATTGACTGCTGCTTATCTTAAGTTTTTAAGTTCACTTTTAACCAAGATAAAAGTCACAGGTCCAGAAGTGAGAAATTTCCGTGCAAATAAAATTAATTTTTGCATGTAGAAGTTCAATTTTTGTATATAGCAATGATTTTTAAAAAATCATGCTGTGTAACTTTCTACTGTTCGCTTTCTATGGTGAAATGTATATTGATAATGAGTCTTCAACAATTCTTTTCCATTCTCTTCAGTCAGTGGCTCTCTCTTTCCAATTACTCACTCCCAGCTGTTTAGTGTCTTTGGTTACTGCATCCAGCCATTTTATTTTGCAGCGACCTCTTCTTCTTCGTGTGCCTTTACCTCCATCTAGTGCCAGTCTTGCCGTTCTCCTGTTACTCAGGTTAACCAACCATTTTATTCGATTCATCTTCACCACTTTTACGATACTAGCTTACCTGTACATTTGCATTACCTCGTTGTTTGTTCCCATACACCACAATCCCTCTACCTTTTTCCCTCCAAAAATCCTTCGTAAAACCTTTCGCTGCCAGATCTTTAGTGTTTTTTCGGTTCTTGGATCATTATCCACTTCTCGCTTCCATATAGAAGTGTAGGTTGTATGACAGTCTTGTACATTGTACAACCTAACCTTCGCAGCTCTAGATATACTTTTTCAGTTTAGGATTCTTGATAGGCTTCCTGCACTTCTGTTCCCTTTCAGTATCCTTTTATCTATTTCTTCCTTTTCTTATTTGCCAGTGTAAGGCCCAAATAATTGAAACTCCCCACGACTTCAAATTTATACTCATTGTCTCCATTGTCCTTCAGGGTTAACTCTCTGCTAAGTTCTGGTTACCTCCCATTTCCATACATTTAGTTTTTTCTTTATTTATTTTCAGGAGAAACTTTTCCGCTTTCTGTTGTAGCTTGCAAAAGACCCTTTTGATCTTGTCAGTAATGCGATGTGATCTGCATATGCTACACATTGGTACCTACCTATTTTGGTACTTATATCATTCTCTGGGTATGAATATAGTAGTAGTAGTAGTAGAACCCATTATCCCCTTAAGGGGCATAGGGTGTTGATATAGTTTTTCCAGTCCTTCTTCACGCGAGCCAGTTGTTCAAGTTGTGGTATTGACCTATTAGTCTCTTTTCCAACTGTTCTTCGCCATGTAGCCCTTGGCTGGCCTTTTTTTCCTGTAGCCCTGCGGATTCCAGTACAAAACACTTCGACTAATCACCTTCCTGTCCTTCCTTAGCGTGTGTCCAAGCCACCCATACTTCCTCCTTTTTATATCGGTACTTATACCTACTTGGTCAGTTCGTCTCCATAGTTCCTCGTTACTGACGACATTTGGCCACCAAATTTTCAGGATATTACGTAAACATCTATTTACAAAGACTTGTAACTTCTGCTTTATCACATTTGTCATCGACCAAGATTCAGCTCCATATAGCAGCACTGGTTTCACGATAGAATTTAAACACTCTCACTTTAGTCTTTATATTTAAGTTACTCGCACGCCATATATTATTTAGCCTAATGAACACGCTTTCAGCTTTATTAATTCTGGTTGCCACATCTTTCTGCACACTGTTTTCTGCTGCCATCACGCTTCCCAAGTACGTAAACTTATCTACACGCTCTATTTGTTCACCTTCCATCCTGATACTCTGGGAAACATTCACATTTATACACAATAATTTGGTCTTCTTTCTGTTTATTTGCAGTCCTACTTTCTTTGATTCCATCACTAATTTGTCTAATTTTTCCTGCATGTGACGTCCGTTGTGTGACAGCAAGCACAGATCATCGGCAAAGTCAAGATCTTCTAGAGTCCCATTTAGTTTCCATCTTATTCCTCTGTTTTCGCTGTCGACACTTTTTCTGAGAACTTTATCCAACACTAATATAAATAGTATGGGTGATATGATACAACCCTGCCGTACTCCAGTAGTTGATCGAAAGGCTGGGTATGAATATAGTGCTCTCTTAATACCTTCTCCAATACTAGATTGAAGAGAGTTGTTGATATTGGATCACGTTGTCCTAAACCTCTATTTACATTGAAACCCTTAGATATCTTCTTATCTATCACTATCTTACACTCTTGAATTTTTAAAGTCAATAAATAACACCCACAATTTTAACTTTTGTTCGTAGGTGTTGCCAAGTATTTGTTTCATTGTGAATATTTGATCGCTTACTGCCCTTCTTACTCGAAACCCACCTTGATACTCCCTATCACCCTCTCAGTTTCTTCTACAATTTATTGCGAAGTGTTATCGTAGTATTTTCTACACTACATTTAACAGTGAGATCCCCTGGTAGTTTTCACACTTAGTTATTTCCCTCTTCTTATGTACTGGACTTCATTCCAATTAACTGGCATTGTTTCTTTTCTCCACACTTCCGCTAGTACTTCGTATATTTTTTTTGTAGAGCCTGCCCTCCTCCCTTAATGATTTCTGCTGCTACTACGTTTTCGCCTGGACTTTTATTATTTCTTATCTTCATCATTATTGTTTTTATTTCTTGATAGCTGGGGACTTCTAATTCTTCACTACCTCTCGTGTACTTCTTTCTGGTTCTGGGCCTTCCTGATTTCCTTCCTCATTTCAAACATCTTGGAAATATTCCAGTTATCTTTCCAGTTCCTCATCGATTCCTCCTATCAGATCTTGTTTGTTTTCGTATTACGTTTTTCTCCCGTGATAGCCTTGTTTCACTTTGTTTGTTTCTTGATAGAAGTTTCTTATGTATTAACTGCATTTTCTTCAATTTTTTCCAGCTTCTCTTCCATACCCTGTGGATTTTTATTTCTGCATATTGTTTTCACTCTTCCTCGTTCTTCTTTATACTTTCTTTTTGTCTTTTCTGTTTTTGTTTTCATTTCTAGATTTGCTTTCTTTCTTCTTCTTATTGCCTTCTTACATTCTTCATCAAACCAATTTTTGCTTTTTCCCTTGCTGCTTTCTAGTAGTATTTGTTTAGCTTCCTCTTGGATCACTTCCTGTATTTTAAAAATGGGCTAGCAACCCTTCTGCAGTTGACGTCCAAGCAGAAGAATTCTGCAGAACGTCGAAAGCCAGTTACTTTGTTCTTTTTCTAGAACGTTAGCTTTCTAATGGTAGTATTCACTAATAGTCCAGGAACATTAGTCGAAAATAGGGGATTATTCAGAAAAAACCCAACCAATCTACATTTTGGTATGCACTTACCTCATGACTTTATAACAGAATGTCAAAAGTTCCCATCGGTAGGTTATGTAATTAAAGCTTGACAGCTCCCGAGAGACTTTTTTGTGAATTTCTCCGTTCGTGTCAACTTTAGGCCA
>OW679195.1:113370768-113533553 GCA_940337035.1 Agriotes lineatus | reverse complement strand
AAAAATGTTCCACAATGTGCTGATTTGTAATTTCATCTTTCTACAATATGGATGTGACAATAATATTGTTAAAAACTGTATTGTAATTATATTAGTTTTGCAGTGAACAAATGTAATCAGAGTAGGCGTTTCATTGTCATGACAACAATAAAATCTGCAAACAAAACAATTGGGGGGAAGAAGCCAAGCTTGGTGGCCGTGTTCTGTTTAGTTTCCCCAATTAAAACTAAAATTATCAATAAATAATTACCCCAGTTTTTATTAAAAGTTATTTAATTGATTAGGAGTGTCTTGTGTAAACTATAGAAGTTTGGCTGGTGCTTGGTAGTGGTTCCACCCAGGTAAAATAGTGCTTCGAAGTTGGTCAAACAGTAGTGTTTTCCGATGCAGCTTTGGATGAGCAGGCAACGTAATTAAAACTGCAACGAAGTGAGGTGTGCGGACCATTGCAGCCATATTCATCAGCGCAGGGGCCTTCAGCGACGTGTGATTTATTACGGGGTTCTTTGGAGCCATATTATCCATCGAAGGAGCAGCAGAACAAGCCAGAAAAGTGATTCTAGAAAGAATTATTTTTAAAATTGTGAAGTGGCGTCTATTTGATATCATCTTCCGGCAAGAGAGGCTCTGAAGTATTTTGTTTTGTGGCGTTTATTTACTTACGCTTTTGTTGTCGCTAAAGAAACGTGTAATGACGTGGAACTGAACTGTTTCTTGAAGAAGAGCGATTTTTTTTTGGCACAATTTGTTAGATCAGAACGACATATTTCCTACTTGAGTTCCCATGAGCGTACCTACTATTCAAAGCTTTTAGTTTTTAATATTATTATAAAAGGACTCAAACATTGAATTTGATAGCAAAGTAGTTGAATTAGTTTTCTATAATTTAATAACACTTGTTAGGATGTAGCGACCCGACCCTTGAACAAGAGTCATTTATAAGAGCCCATTTGAGATTAATTAAACTCATTTATTTTAAATTATAATATTCAACACACAATTATAAATCATAGCAATATATAAGAGTAGAACCCATATTTATCGGATGCTCTCTAGATCTTATAAATTTAATTGTTTTTTTTTTAATTTAAGAAAAATTTAAAAGGTTTCTGTTGACATATACCGGGTGACAATGAAACTACTACCCACGGCGGCATTTCGAAACGGCTTGAGATAGAAATATGCAATTCCGTATGTCGATAGGGTTGAAAATACTTGTCAAAATTCAATTATTTTTAAACACCATAGCAACGTCTGTCCTGGCCTATTCCGTTTTTCCGTAAAATATAAACAAATAGGAATTATGCCATCTTTACGCGGCTCTATTTCAAAACTATTAATTTTAGACATGAGGTATGTTACACAAAAGTTATTTAGAATTATTCAGAGAGTCATAGAAAATATATAGGGTGTCCTATTTAAAACCGGAAACGACATTCAATTGTTGTTATGTTACAATTGTTCACAATTTTCAACCCTATCGACATACGGAATTGTTTATTTCTATCTCAAGCCGTTTCGAAATGCCGCCGTGGGTAGTAGTTTCATTGTCACCAGGTATATAACGGAAAAACGACAACAGTTCAACTTGTTCAGACTGTAGTTTTTCCTGTACAGTTGAGGCCAATAAAAAATGGGACAACTCTTATAACAGATTTTTTTCTAATTCTAGCTTCTTGGATATGTTTTATTAATATGTCGTATTGCAACATTGAATATTTGACACCTGTCAAACAATTCAAAATTAGAAATAACACGACAAAGTAATTATGCCGCATACTAATGCAGTGCGGAAATGTGGAATAATCGCGAAAATAGACAGTGGGTGGTCAGTGAAGCAAACTGCCGGCTCAAGACGTCCGAGAAAGTCAACTGCTGAACAGGAGGCTGATTTAATGAATAATTTAAGGGCCACGCAGCAGCAAGGAAACTATTATTAAACAACAGTCATAAAGAATCAAGAATGGGGTTTACTTTTTTCATGACGAACAATTTTGGAATCGTGTCATTTTGACTGATGAAAAGGCTTCCCAATCCTCAAATAGTGGCAATATTCGTGTCTATCGTCCTCTGAATACACGGTTTGACGAGAATTATGTCAATTTTACAAATAGAAGTGGTCGTTTTTCTGTAAATAGGTGGACGTGGATATCTGCAGAGGGACCTGGAATTCTACGGCATATTGACGAAAAATTTAATAGTGCAGCATATATCAGAATTTTGGAAAATGCTATGCTTCCTACTGTTGAGCTACTTTTCCCTAACAATGATTTCATCTTCCAACAAGATACCTACTCAGTGCATAACTCTCGTGTAGTGACCGAATGGTTTCGGCCACGTAATATTAATGTTATTGACTTGTCTAGTAAAAGTCCAGACTTGAATCCAGTAGAAAACTTTTGGGCGATGTTAGTCAAATAAATTCGAAAGGCAAATGTAAGACCAAGAAAGACCAAGAAACGTTGAAGGTTTGTTGGAAGTTATAAATAATGCTTGGGAAGAAATAACTGAAGAATATTTCTCCACATTATATAGATCGATGCCCAGTACATTAAGAGAAGTCATAGAGCATAATGCGGGATTACTAAATATTAATTGTTTATATTATTTAGTAGCGTTTGTTATTTAATTATTATTAAAAATATTATTTAGTTTAGTGTTGTTATAATTTAAATATGCGAAAAAACTATCCCATTTTTTCCCGGAAACGAAATAGTCACATTCAGACTAGGTAACAACTGTCCCATTTTTTTTTTGCCCCAACTGTGCATATACCTGTACGGTGCTAAAGCATATATATAACACGCAGAAAGGAAAGTTTTTAAAAAACTATCATACAAGAAAAATGAAAGAACTGCAGATCACCTCAAAGATGGTTGGATCCCGAAAGGACCTTTAGAATAGCTGAGGACATAATAGAATAAAGACGCTTAATTAAAACCAGAGTACTAAATGTCCTTTAATCACAATACGCTATTGAAATGCGATGATGCTGAAGAAGAACTACTGTATACTATCCATCCACATCTTCCTTTGTCTCACTATTTTCTTCCTCTCCCAATGTCATATCCATACTCAAACTATAATGTTTCTTCGTTATTGTTGTCTACCTTGTTGTTAATATGCACGAACATCTCGCCTCTTTAATGAGGTTTAGGCATTAAGACCCCAAGCTTGCCAAATCCGGATTGAGGAATGAAGTAAAGGTCGTTGAAGTTACTGGGGTTTGAACGAAGATTGTCTGGTCCAGAACCAAATGCTCGTACCTCTGAGCCACCTTCGCTGCCGTTAATCCTCCTTAGATGTTCATAACAAATCAGTTGCTTTTGCAGGGTGCCAAGAATATTATTGTAGATCTCCATTCTTGGTTTTAAGTCAATAGTTCAATGGAAGTCTACATGATCTTTTCCAGTACATCAATCTTGGTGATTCAATTTTTTTGTATGCCTTGGACGTTGTTCAATTCAATGCTAATTTTACAACGTTCAATGTGTTTTAGACAACGTGCTACGAAAAGTTGAGGACGATATTCTGGATTTTGTTAATACTGTTCGTTTTTATGCGGTTCTTTGTCAGATCTGTTCACTACATGTAGGGAAAACTCATATAAACGGTTTTCAATACCTTTAGTATTCAGTTTTGTTTAATCGAATAAAAATATCGATATTATCGCTAAACTAATGCTCTTTAAATGAGCACTGTGCACAGGTGTTGAGGTTATGCATGTTTGTTTAATATATACTTTTCTGTTTCTGTTCAACAATACTGGTTTCTGTTCGTCTTTTACACAATAAATTACCAGTTATGATAAAAACGCCGGTTGTAGTATCTCATAAGTCGATGTGAATATTATACGCAAGATAAGTGGCATAGGTAGCATTATCGAAATCACGGATTAAAATTTGATTGGCTCATCCGTTTTTTGTCACTAACACTATAAATAGCTGGCCTTGAAGGTTATGATATGATGTATCTTAGCTTATCTCGCCATTTCTAAAACGTGTTACCATAAAACTTGATAAAACGTTCAAGTAGTTTCATTTCCACGAAACATTCTTTATCTTGATGAGAAATATAACAAAAAGATTCCTAATGTTCATTAAAGATTAAGCATGATTTTCTAGACAGAAGATAGGAATCAGACAGATTTCTGATGAATAGAATTCCCTGGACTATCAAGATAAAAAAAATCACGACGATTCGTCACACTTTTTTTAGTTAATAATTACATTTACAACATATTACATTCTATTAAATACAGGACTATATGGAAGTACTTACATAAAAAACTGTTTTTATTTTTAACAGTGGTTTAAGGAAAAACAAACCAGTCTTTGTATAGTTATACAGATGCGAGAGTGCTTTTACATTTTATGTTTTTGTTATCGCTTAAATTACTGTAATACAAAAATAACAACAACAAACAATATGTTGTTGTTAGCATTAATCGAGGTTCGGCATTCGCGACTACCATAAACGACAATCGCGAAAATAAACAAGTATGAAATATGATTTTTTTTAATTTAAAATAAGACCCGTCCGAAGAATGAACTTCTTTAGATCAAATCGAAATCAATCTAGTTGCGAACATGAGAGGACCATTTATTTACATAATTAGGAGTTATATTAGGCTTAATTAATAGATAGTCGAAATGCTGCATGCTTGGTTGTTCCTAAGCAGTTCGTGACAAGCAGATTGCTCCGAGATAGTCAAATAAAAATATCAGTTTAGAATACACCGCGAATATGTAAAGACGGAGCCCGACAATGTTACGCCCCAATTTCGAGTTCTTGAGTTTGTTTTGATAATGTGCTCTAACAGTGAATCAGATACGGCTGATGTGTTTGTGTCACCTTGGACGCTGGAAATGATAGACTTTTTGGATGAATCTCAAAGTAAGTTAATAATGCCACAAGCCTGCAAAATTTTAAGAGATTTGATTAGAAACCTCAGCGGAAGTTTATGCAAAAACTAGCAAACGTCGACATATCAAAGCAGGGTTCTGAAAATAGGATGTATCAGTCGGAAATTATGTTAAAGAGTTCTCTCCAATTTACCATTACCGGAGCTTTTCAAGCACATTCATCGCGTCCGTTGCGAATTAAAATTAACAATATCGACCTTGAATCTGAAGTTTAAGCAAAAATAAATTCTTATAGTCTGCTGTACAGTTATTGCTTAATTACAGCAATGCGAAACTAGCGTGCTTACAAAAACCAAAATTAAGAAATATAATGATAGATTTCGGAGAAACTGCAAAGTCACTCAATCAGTAGTCGTTGATGTGGTTATTACAAACCAAAGAAATCTGTGAAACCAACAAAAATGTAAAAAACAATCACTTAAGTACGTGTCAAGTTGTACCAACTTAAATCTGTGCATGTCATTATGTTTGGCGAAATTTTCGACCTACTTCTCCCAACTTGTCACCCCATCCGATAAGGCTATCCTTGAACTTGGCTCTAATTAATAGTACTGTTTTGATTTTGTAAAATTATAAAGCATTGGTAAAAAACAATTCTTATCAATACGTAACGAAAATGAGTCTCATATATAAAGCACATGGTATGCAATTGTGCAAGGGAATTTTTACTAGCTTGTTCTTTCTGGTAATTGGATTTTTTAGTAAAAAGATTAAATATGACTTAATGGACAGAGCAACTCACCTACCAGTCTGCTTTAAACGAAGGAAGGCTAAATTCCCAAATCATTGCGTATTTCCTACCCTCTCCAAGTCTGAAATGCGTCTGGCGGTATGAATATAATTTGCAGATCTTTATAAAATAAAATAGAAAGATATTACATAAGAATCTTAAATATATAACATCTTAGAGAGACTTTCATTATCTTTCTATAAATAACGATTTATGAGTAGTTCTAACAGAATCTACAAAAACTGTCAGAACGGTGATCAGACGTAACATACCATATGTCATGTCATTTCTGTTCTAAAGCTGTCCCATTTTCTGTATATAAATATAACTAAGAGTTACGTAGTTAGAAAATATAGTCACACATTTTAAATTGTCACACAAATGATCCGGTGTTAACGTTTCGACAAACTAGAACGTTACTGTTGGTCAATTCATGAAATGCAATTTAAAGAAGGATTAGATAATTCCTATTTCAGAAGTTACTGATAGATGTTTACCGGTGACCACGCCAAAATTATTCTGTTACGTCAAACATCACTGCTCTACCACAATATTTGTTATTTTTAGACACAAAAGTAGCAGAACAAAATTTACCGTCATACGGCAGCTCTACTTATAGAGTCGTTAATGTCAGATGCGTTTAGAGATTTACGCTATCAGCAAAAATTCGTCTGGCATGCACGCCACCAGGTGAGAAATATTTAATTTGTACGTTGAGTTTATTGCCCAATTGTGAATTCTATTTAAGATGACAATCTTAATGTGTGAAAAGGAAATTAACTTGTGTACAGAGTTATTATAATTTGTAGCCTGTAGTGATCAGATATTTACGAGTATAGCCTTCGGATGAACTTTTTGTCATTAGAATGTATTTTATTTGTAATCGTAACAACTGATAATAAAAACTATCAAAGAAACTGTTACATCACATATTTTTATTTTAATAAACCAGCGTCGCCAAATTTATGTTTGTTGTTAATTAATTAGCCATATGTGTACGAAAATACAATTTATGTATGTTCACAAGTAACTAATATTTCAGCGGCATATCAACATGTGGTGGGTCTGAAACAATTATGTGAGCCCCTCCCCCCTTTCCCATTTAGGTTGCTTTTGCAATTTATAAGTATCTAAAAGTATTTTCAGCAAAAGAAAAAAAAATGGTCTAATAAATAGCTACTTAATAAATAAAATAAAATAAGCAAATTCCATTAAATGTAATCTGCAATTCTACTGTATCGTGTCTATTGGAAAGTATGATATTAAACACCTTCAACATCGATATCAATTGTTTTCACTATAGGTATTTCAAAATAACTCAAATAAAATATCGCTCTTGCCCTTGCAAACTTCTTTATTTTTATTTTTATTCTACTTGACATATTTACAAAGACGTGTGTATTACTTCTCCTGATGTTACTCCTAAGGGGAGATCTTTGTAATTGGCATTTTGAATCAAATTATCTTAGTTTCGCCACTAGTTTGATGCTACACACAAAGTATTCGTAATTTATATAGCAGCATTACGTATGAGATGTTCTCGTTTCAGTGTTGCACTTGCTTATTTAACGATTTTTACTTTGAACACCAAAACGTAAAAGATGCTAAAGATAATGAATAAATAAATGAATAATACTAATTTATAAATTATAGATTGTACCTTAGTTGTACCGACAAACACAAATTTGTACAGTTTTATTTTTGGTTGTATTCTACAGATTGTTTCAAAATTGCAAGAGAGGAACGTATTTTATAGGTCAATATAAACAAAAAAGTTCCTATATGAACATTAGTATCAAGCTCCGAGAAGAGTAATAGAAAATCAGATTGTTACGTGTAAACTCTTACTAACGAATTTCAATCTTTAATTTCGCATTTCCCGAAAACTACTGCTCTCAATGATTCCAAACAAGGGTACCCTTTTTATGTAAAAAAGTCTAATTTTCGAATGTATAATTAAAAATGATAAACATTTCAAGTGTAAAAGGTTACGATAAAGAACATACCTTGCATAAATTGCTCGCTTCCGAACCATACAGTAACTGTAGATTTTTTTTGTTATTCAAACTTGGAAAATATATTCTAGTTCTCTTAAATATTGATTTTAATACTACTGGACTGACCCCCCCCCCCCTCATTGTTTTGATTAAGTGGTTATTTACAAAGTTAAATTGTATTAAGCTATTTATCTTACTTAAAAACTTATGCAAAGGAGGTGGTTTTTATTAAATCTGTTTTTCGTAAAATGTTGGACAGACGAAATTGTTAAAAAACCCATGAAGCATATCCTTGTTTGTGTACAGCTTTCCAAGTTATTTTAATACGTTGGTGTTTGAATAACTGCTCTTAATAAATAATTCATTATAAAATGGTATTGCTGCTTTGAAATTTTTCAAAAATAGTTTTAAATATTTTCTGCAATTTGCTATATACAGTTGAATATTCAAGGGTAATACCACAAGCAGTGGATATATTTTTGACAAATATTTTGTCGTTTCCATGTAAATTATTGCGTTTAAATTTCACGATACAAAATCACATAAAAAATGTCACGAGCCGAAGGCGAGTGACATTTAAATGTGATTTTGTTGAGTGAAATTTGCAATAATTTCTATGGAAATGGCAAAATATTTAACCTAGCGATATCACTAAGGACAGAACATCGTTGCTAAACGATACTTCGCAACAAGGCTATTTATTTTTTGAGTACGTACATTGTTTTGTGAATATTTTGCATGGTGCCCAATATTCAGTGATATACTGCTGTTATTGGTTGAAAAAAGCAAATGTCTGCAATGTGATTGGCTTATATGTTATAGTGTTGAATAGTCAGAACTATACCATTAATATGTTTTGCAATTCAACCTTTTCTTAAAAACCAAAAATTAAATCTTGAATGTCAAAAATTACCACATTTAGATAGCAGGTCTAGTCTAGGAAAACACTGAATGTAAAATAATAACGAATATATAGTGTGACGCAAAAGTATGGAGAAAATTTTATATCTTCCGAAATAATTGTTTTTACAAAAAATCCTGATAAATCTAATTCACATCTTTTCATCGAGGTATGCTTCCTATAAAGGAAAATTTTCGAGAAAATTGATAAAACGTATCTGTATCTTAGTAGGTCTGTAACGAAAAGCTTATTAAATTATTAATAATTGAGTAATATGTCAATTAAAGTTTCATAGTTAATTTAATCAATTAATTAAATTGTTAACCTTTCAACTTTTCAGATTATCAATAATGTTTTTATAAAAAAAACGGCTTACTAAGATAGACATATTTTTTGTCAGTTTTCTCAAAAATTTTCCTTTGTAGGGTTGTACAAGCATACAACGCAGTAATAAAAAACCTACATTCCCAAAAAGCTCGTTGTTGTCACCAAAAAAAAATTATTATTGCAAGAAAGTATCAAAACACAACATAATGCGCGGAACAATTTAAATCGCTATACTTGTTCGAGCATTTTTACTTCCCTCGTCTAGAAGACGAAGGCAGTACCTATTGTAATCGCGAGAAAATCCAAGATTTTTTCAGAGCTCTTCGCGTGTCAGGGTCCCTAGATGACGAAAAAGAGGTTTGCTCAAATCGGTGTGTCTGCCTGTCCGTCTGTCTGTTTATATAATTCATTCACGACGTTTTCTCCTCCCCGTAGGCATATGGTAGTAATATGTTTCTATTAGGTTGCATGCGTGAATTGTGAAACAGTGACATGAAAAACCTGATATATTTTACAACTGCTTTATTGACATTGTAGCAATTTTAATGTCAAAATTCCGAAAATTGTACGGAAGAAGACAAATATTTAACTGGCAACAGTTCAAGCCTTCAAAAATCATAACCATAAATTGAAAACAACATAACGCTATTTTGTCATGTTTAGTTATTTCGCATGTGTACCAACAAAAACATCACTCTTACATACCCAGCTGGAAGGAGGAAACGTGAATGGTTTATATGTATGTCTGTTTGCCTGTTGGCAGTATAACTAATAAACTTATTGTTGGAGGAAGACCTAGCAAAAACTGAGAATTTTGATCATATATCTACAGCGTGAGCACCTTAAAAAATAAAATTCTGCTTATGTCTGCTTTAACTATAGAAAAAGTATTAGCTAAATAAAAGTAATATTTAGCACATAACTCAGGTTTTTACCCTTTACCCAAAAGGGAAAATTTTGGACCCAACATATTCAGAGTAAACACTTTAAGAAAATTCAATTACTTTTTCTTTCATATTTTAAAAATTGTTTATTTCAAAACTTCCACTTGCGAGGGAAGTCCCGCGTAAAACTCTATACATTTTTTTCTAAAAGCAGTAATAATTACAAAAGATATTAAAAATGTTCTCTACTTCCACGGCACGCTGTATAACAGAAATCACTGTAGAAACATACCAAATAAAAACACTGTTGTTTTTTGCCTGTATTATTAGAAGTAAAATCGTGTTCATTTATAAGGTCACTTTTTAAAAGTGAAATAAATCAAACAATGTTTATTATTCAAAAGCAAATTCTTGTTTGGGATTACGTTTGCATTTAAATTTTTATTTCCGTCAAAGCTAGTTCCAAATAATTACAGGTGACAAATAAAACAGAGCAGACAATAACTATTTATGCAACAAGTGCTAAAAGTCGACTTTTAGCACTCGTTGCATACAATATTTTATCTACGACCTTAATTTTACTGTTATTAATCCATAAATATCGATTTAACAAAGGTTTGCATTTACGACACTTATAATTTATGTCATAATAAACAGTCGGCCTTGGCGCTCGGGCGAATGTTTGGGCAGCCAGTACTGTCAAGGTCAGTTACGAAAGGTAATTATTAATACTACACATCTGACTGTATTAATTACATAACGCTTTAATTATTTCAAAAACACTTTACCTGTAACGCAAGAAGCAACTGTAATAACTTTACAACTTCACTTCCAGTTCGAAATTGTAGTTTTATAACCTCACTTCACTTTTAGCACATGGGCTAAAAGTAAATAGCTGATTTCTTTAACCACGCTAAACTATAAAACGTCACTTTTAGTAAAACAAGCTAGCGCTAAAAGGCCTACTTTTAGCAGTGGTCGTAGATAAAATATATTTATTTTAAGTTACACATAGTGATTCAGCCATTCTTGGAAACGGAAGAAAAATAAAGCAGTGCGAAAACTGTTATACATTTGAATTTAGAAATTGAAGTTTTCGTCATACTTGCTTCTAGTTCCATTATCAATGAAAGATGTCGCTAATCCGTGCTTTTTGTGTGGGAATTTAGATTAAAGAAACACCACAAAGAAGTTTCAGAGATTATTTATTGTAAATAACGTTTCCCAATTTCTAACGTCGACAACTTTTATAAAAACTTCTAATTATTGCTCCCAGAAGATTGCTTTAATCTATTTCAATATAGCAATGGCATTTGCAAACATTACTTTAAAATATCTGTAAGGGGTTTTACTCAGAACATCCCTCGCAAGTGGACGTTGTAACACTAAACAATTTTAAAAATCAAAGGAAAATAGGTGTAAAAATATATTCACGTTCGTAATAATACTGAAGCAATAAGAGGAAACGCTTGGTAATAAAAAGGACTTATTGTTAAAACTTTTTGACTCTTTTACGATATTTCCTGTATCTGTAGGGTACAAATTATTATTTTATCTATTGCTCAGTTAACGCAAAAATAAACAAAATTTTATTTTTTAATGTGCTGACCCTGTATATATTTCTCCGAAATTTTCACGGTTTCATGGTCGGTAGGCATATAATCTGCATGCAAAATATTGTCTTCCTCCAACAAATGGTTTTTGGGTTATACCGCTAACAGACAGACAGACGGAATTGAGAAAACATGTTTTTCGTCATCTGGGGACCCTGAAACGTGAAAATCTGAAAAAATCTCGGACGGTGATTTTTTAGTGATCACAATACTCTCTTCGTCATGCAAATGTAAAATATATGTAAACGTTCGAAGCATCTACAAAATATATAAAAATGTTCTCTAGAAACTTACGTTATAAAATTAGTTAAAATTGTACTAATTAACTATAGCGTTATAAAAACTACGATGCTCATCATAACCAACAACCAAAATAAATAGTTTATACAATTGCCACTTTCTAAATTTAACAAAATAGCAAATAGCATCGACATTTTGAAGTTACTTCAGAAGTTATAATAAAATTATCTGTAATAATATGAGTGTCTAAAAAGTAACTTGAGCATTTGTCTCTACACAGTATTTCTATTATTAACACATCTAAAACAGTTTAATACAGTTTGAAGTTAACAAAGTAATTGCTCAGCGGCCGTACAAAATATAATGAAAAACTATGAAATAACCTGCGCAAATCACTGAAGGAGGTAATAAAATATCATCTAAATACATGTTGCTTCATCGTCATACATAACAGGCGATTACTTTTGATGCCCAAGAACTGGTTTGATCCCACAGCAGTCAGTGGATAAATTAGGTTCACTGATTGATATTGACAGATTGATATGAAAATAAACACAGAGAAGGACGAACAGGAAAACTACTGGCGACGGCGCAAGCGTGGATCGGCCTTAAACTTAGGTCAACAAATGAGTTTGGATTTTTCGTTTTTGTACTGAATTAAATTTAATAGGAATAACATCAGTAGCCCTGCAAAACTAAGCGTGTAGAATATTGCTCTTATCAGTTTACGTTATCTCGAGAGAAAGAAATTCAAGGAGATATTCTATCATATTTATATAACTTCATGTGAAATAAGACGAACGATTGCAAGCCAAAATCTTGTCGTATTTAATCTTCTTCTTGGATGTAATCCAGATTATAATAATTAACTGTTGAAATTATAAGATCATTATTTGTTTTTAAGTGACTTTGTGATTACTTATTGTCGCACTTACTGGTAGTAGCCAATTAAATAACAACTGATGGAAAGCTTATCCTGGACAACAGCAGTTAAAACCATGATTCAGGGGAATTGGAGAAGTAAACGCTTCTACAGAAATCCGTATATCGTATATGATTAAATCTGAAACAGTAATACTGGCAGTTATATCCTGCAAAACCGGAAATCGCGTGTTAGTTGTCCTTGGCATGTGCATTTATTGCAAACTTGAAAAGCCTTCGTGAAACTCCTTACCAGAGCTACTCGCATAATTTTTATCTGGAAAGTTAATATCTAACGAAAGGCATATGCTTCTACGATAGTAGAGATTTATATGTATTAAGTTCTCAACTACTTTTACATGTTTCAAAATGAAACTCAACCTACCCTACTTTTTCAGCTATTACCAATCACATTTATGTTGTTTCTTATTTTAATCTTCAGAAGGGAGTCTTATGTTTTGGTTAAAAACCATTTTAGCTTACACAATTTAAACATATAAGAGGGCATTAACGGCTAACAATAACACAAATTTAGCAGTTGTTAAATATTTGTGTGGTGAGGGGTTTAACGAATTTGTGATTTTCAGCTCCAGCAGTGTTTTATTTTATTTGTTAACAATAAATAGACAAAAATACTCGATTGATTGGTAGAAGAGTAAAATTGTTTGCCCTCTGTTTTTACTAGCCTACGCATTTGAAAAGCATTGTTCTAGGTCGTTTACAGTAAATATCAAAATTCGTTATTCAATTTAAATTCGATCGAGTCAAAATTCGCACAATGCCAAATCTAAAGACTGTTCTAAATGTACGAGTACGTGAATATCAAGCTTAACTGAAAATTGTATGTATTAACTACTGGTTTACAAGGTATTGCGGAGTAGTTTCCGAACTGTTCTCTAAACCAAACTAATAGTTACGAACGATGTATTGGGAATTTACGAGGGTATGGACATAGTTAATATTATACTTACAAAAAAAGCATGCAAGTAAAATATAAATAATCTAATGATTGGATACTTCTTTCTCAAGGCATAAAAGTTGAAGGTTACTGAAGATGTGCTGAATACCGCTATCAAAATTGGGATACAGAGTCGATTGAGAAAGAACAGACGTGACAGATGACACTAAACTAATTTCACTCACGACGTCGGCTGGTATTAATATTGTTAACATGATATTGGCATATTGCCGAATTGAGCTGAGATGGTGCAATTATAATTTGGTTTGGCAGAATTTTGAAATTCCTAAACGCTGATTAAAAATGGATAAACGGGCATAACACCAAAATAGATTGTGCAATTTTGAATGCCCAATATTTTTGGGCAAAGTTGTGTCAAACCAGTAAAAACATTCTGGATTTCTGGACCACAACACAACAACCATGCAAATTTGAAATGCAAAAAACGGGAATAAAGATTTCATTAAAGAGCATTTAGGGAGAAAAACCATCTGTAAGTAATGAATACGTATATGTATGCACAGAGTATAGCAGTTTGTTTCTAAAAAACAAAGGCATTCACTTAGAAATTAAAAATTATTCGTCTCTGTGCCACCTTGTCGGTTTAGAAAAGTGTCAACAGCTTTAATGTAGAACGAGAAGGTATAAACCTGAGAGAAAATTATTACCTAATGGTTTTAGATGCTTTAAAGTGCATAGCTGTCGTTTGTTGTAACTATTTGATATAAAAAGAATGTAAGTATTGAAAACTGCAACCACAGCCGACTCTACCTACCTCTACCTAGGTAGAGTCGGCTGTGGTTCAACACACGTTTCTTTTCATATACTCGTAGAGTAACTATTTATCAATACACACTCGTATGCAGGTATAAAGCCAATTCGTAGCTCAAAGCACATATTTATAAAATAGTTCATTGGAGAGAATTTTAACAACTCTTAACCCATATGGAAAAATATTCAAAATATTCTTGTATACACGAAACTGAAACAGCTTTAATGAATAAGCGACCGTCATTTGTATTTAAAACGGCAACACTTTCAAACACATTTGAAGGCATATTTTTGAAAGGATCGTGAATATTTTTAATAATTCGTTTTTCAAAATTTTGAATGTTCCTCAAATTTAAAAAAACATACAGCATAATAACGTCAACATCTAAAATAGATTATCAAACTGTAGACTTCATCAACGGAAATGACTACTTAAAAATTCAATTGCCGTTATCTGATATGAGTTTGGAGTCATTATTGATAGTATACTTTGTTTATAATACAAGGAACCAGACTGATTTCTCGGTATTTCATTTTTAAACATGTACTTTGCTCTAATTTAGTCTTTCTAACAAAAAACGAATGTATTTTTACTTAGTTGACCATCGTTATTGAGAAATAATTGATAGAGGAAAATTTACAGTAAAATATTGCTGAGTGATTATTACAGGAAAAAAATATGTACAGCTTCAGTCTTCCAAAGTTGCTATTTTCTTGTCATGAGATTTTTAAACCGAAATAAGTTTTTTTTTTGAAATTTGATTGTCCATCATATTTATAATGTATTCCATGAGAGGGTGAACAAATATTTTGGAATAAATCGTAAAGTTACTTTGGTGATTTGTATGCATTATCGTTATGATTCACAGTTTAATGCAGAAGGAAACAATTTTAGTTTATTTATTACACCTGATGGTCCCACTGAACTATAGTACGATCAAAAATTATTTTCATCTAGTATGGTTAGAATACTACATAATTTATGAATGCAACTATAAGCCCCTTAAAAATGAAATGTCAAGTTTGACAGTTAAGTATAAACGTAGTTGCATTCACAAATTAGGAACTATTCCATAGCCATACTAGATGAAAATAATTTTTGATCATCCTTTATCTAATAGACGTGTCTGTCTGGGACGCTGTTTTATCCGGGACGCTGTTTCAGCAGCCAAACCGTAAGAGATAGAGAAAAAAGTTATTAAAGTTATATGTTTGGAATGGTCGTGTCAGCTCAGGAACCGAATTTCAGTCACGTGACACTTCCGGTTTTCGAGAAATCACAAAAAGACCGTTTTTCAAATAGAACGCGTATTAAATAAAAACTGTTTCGGCCGCCAAACGTAGCTGCGACCCTCTGCGCCTTAAATCGTCGATCGGTTAGGCAACCACTTTGACACCTTGCAGGTCTGGGTGGTTGCCTAACCGATCGAGGTTTGAAGGCGCGTTAAATGAGACATTTGTCTCACTGGACTGCTAGTACTTTATATTATATCAAATGGAAGAGCAGAACATACTACCTACGCGAAAAAATGTACTCATTTGAAGGAAATACAAAGGTCGATAATCGTTCACAGCGGGGTGTCACGCGTTTGCGCAGTTCAGATTGCTTAAATGCCATTCATCTGTCTGCGAAAATAGCTTAACCTATTTTTTGCATGTGTCATTTACCGTGTTAATTTTAGATTTGTTAAAGTAATAAAGAATGTGAAATTGTATAGTGCCTTTTTCTTGAAATCGAAGGGCAATTGCCGATGTATTTTCGGAAGTTGTCTCACAATTAAAGTATTAAGTAGGTGCAGTTGTCGCCAATAAAATCGTATACACAGTCACTTAAATAGATCTAGTGACAATATATTTATATTTTTGGTATTGCTTAAATGGTTCCCATGCTTCTAAAGTACAGTTACCTGTAATTTTATAATATAGTTCAGTGGGTGGGCCACAGTATATTTACACAATGTGTAAATATACTGTGGGTGGGCCACGTAACTCGGTTCCCTTGAACATCCAAAATAGGCAACCCTAAATACATACATCTTAATTTGTAAGGTAGATATGTAGTATTTTTTTAGAAGCTGCCGCAGATCACGGTATGTATGTATGTATACTACACAATCACTGTATTTATGTACGTGCAGCTTGGGTCGCTTATTTTGAATGTTCAGAAGAATCGACTTATGTGATCCACTTGGTATATAGAATATGAAATCGTTTAGCAATTCTGATGTAAGAATATAAAAAGATAATAAACTGGAAAAGGGAATGTTCAACAGTTTCTACATTTAATAAAATATGGATTCCATTGCTAAACGTTAAGGAATTGATGGAAGAAAATATTAAACTTGTTGACTACACACTGTACATACATTAATAAACTAACACATTGCCTACTTTCTAAGTTCCACTCGGTTAAATAGACAAAATTATCCAGAATTTACAGTATTTTTAGTTTTGAGAATTTAAATCAGAAATATGTTACGAAAAAACTTTTTTTAATATTAATGACTGCCGTTTTACCAAAGACAGGTTATATATGTACAACCAAATAAAATGTTACTGGTTACTGTACTAAAGTTTTCAAAGTTTGAAAATGTTTCTATTGAAAATTTAATGTGTCTAGCATCAGAGCCGGATTAAGGGGGGGGCTAAGGGGGCTGCAGCCCCGGGCCACCGAATTTCGGGGGCCTCGAAAAGATTCGAAGGTTATAATCTAGTGCGGTTTCTAATCATTTAGATCCCTTTGTACCAGTTGCATAAATATGAATGGGGCCTCTAAAAAAAGTTAGCCCTGGGCCTCACATATTCTTAATCCGGCTCTGTCTAGCATAATTGTATTTTAGTTTATTTTTTGGGATTACTACTACGTTTACCTCTTTCACTTTATATGTAAACATGTGTAACTTGTATAACTATGTTACTTTTATATTAATTTACTGCAGGTGCGCATTTGTATTTGTATTTGGTGCTTAATAGGTGTTTACACCTCAGTATTAATCTTTTTAATAATAATATACAGGGTGCCCAACTTAAATGTACGAATCTTTAAGCAGGTGAGTATGCAACACACATTACATTTCAATGGTGTTGCATATTCACCTGCTTAAAGCTGCGCACATTTAAGTTGGGCCCCCTGTATATGAAGCTCCAGTAATATGTATGTATCCGAAAATCTAAATCTACACTTCTTTGTGTATTGATCAGCATTGTTGGTGCTAGATCAGGCGAGTAAGCAGGTTGTGCAACGACCGTTGCTTCGTCTTTCGCCAAAAACTGGCCGATTCGTAGCGATGTGTGCGCGTGCGCATTGTCAACATGGGGATCAACGTTTTCCCTCCAAGCTAATATCTCCACGAAGACGTTGCATTACTTCAAAATAATATTTCTTGCACACTGTTTTGCCTTTTGGAAGAACCTCATGGGGAATGACACCCTGAAAATCTCCGCTATGTTATTCCCCAATGTTACCATTAGGTAGCAGCATAAGAGAATTTACCGGACAGACCGCGTATATTCCTGAAATGGACAGCCTATATACTTCGAGCATTTCATAACTACCGGTGTGCGGCATGGGTGACCAAACATGCCCAAAGAGGTCCGGGGGCCCACAACTATTCTCATTAAAAAATGAGAAAAATTATCAAACCCTTGAACATGTACTCGAGCTATGGGCATTGCCTCATTGCAAATTTTAGAATCATGATTATAATATATCTATAGTCTATTATGATTTTCTTCTTCAACATCCCTTTTGTATCCACTGCTGGATGACGGTCTCCCCTAGAGTTTTCCATTTTTATCTGTTTTTGGCTAGTTAGTGCCAGTTTCGTCGTATTATTGCTTTAACATCATCTATTCAGCGGGTTTTCCCAAATTTCGTTTGTGTTCTCTTGGTCTCCACTGGATGATATTTTTACTTCATCGTTCACTCTCTTGTCGGGGCATATGTCCTACCCAACTCCACTTCAACTTTGCGATGCTACCAATTACATCGTCCACTTTCGTTGTTCTTCTTTTATCTTCGTTCCAAAAGTGTTCTCTCAGAGACTCCTAATATTAGTGCTGGGCGATATTGAAATTCTGATATCGATTATCGATAATTCAGAAATATTGATATCTATTGATATATCGATGTATCGATACATACTAATACACAATAAATTAACAACCATTTAAACTTTGTTTCATGTTTTAAATAAACTAAACGTAATTTGTTCCTTCTAACATAAAAAGATAAAAATTGGCACATTTTTGTTTAAATTGTCAAATAGCTATTTTGACGTAACATTGGTTAATTGATTACATAATCTATTGACCTGTGTTTTTTAAACTTAACATAGGGACTAAGTATGGGCTATGTTCAGAGTTTAAAAAATGTCCCGCTATGCTGATATGTATTGATACATACCGATACGAGAACATTTTTGACGATAAGTTACATGTTGCTATAATAAGACTTGTATTATTTGAAGCAAATCTTGAATTAAATATGAGGTTATGTATCCAACCACATGATGTAAAGCATGACATGACTTCAACAATTCCAAAGTTAACTAACTAACTAACTCATTTTATCCATACCATACGTCATAACAGGAAGAATACGACTATTGAACACTTAATGGGCGTTTCTGTATTTTTTACCGTGTTGGGTTTACTCATGGTGATCCAAGTCATGCGTATTCTTCTAGTAATTTCGGCAGTTTGATTTTGCTTGCCAAGTGTAATTGCATGTCCTAGATATGAGTATTCACTTACTTCTTCGATTTCATTTCTCTTTACTTCCACTCTAGTATCTTCTTTTGCCGTCACTTTAGTTTTATTCAGATTGATTTTCAAGCCGACTTTCTCTGATTTCGTTTTCAGTTCTCTCAACATTTGCAGTAGTTCTTCTGTATTGTTGTTTACAATCACGATGTCATCGGCATATCTAAGATGACTCAAGTATCGACCATCATTTTTCGCTCCGCGTTCTTCCCAATTTAATTTCTTGAATACATCTTCTAACGCAAGGGTGACTAATTATGATGAGAAGGCCATACAAAAATAAAGAAAGTAAGAAGTTTCTGCATGGTTACTACAAATAAGGCTGCAGATATAGCTTCAGCAAAATTAAAGTTAATCAGAAATTATCTGCGCTCTACTATCGACCAGGAATGATTATTCGCTTCGCGGATGCTTTCAATTGGAAGTAAATATACTAAAAGAAGTTTGGAAAATATAATTTCCACATTTGCTCAAGCAAATGCACAAACGAAAAGTTTTGGTGAGGCATTACTCGTTTGTTGTTATATATTTTAATGGTTTTATATAAACTTTATTCTTATATACCTATATAGGTACCTTAATGTTTCTCAATAATGATTATTGATTTATGTTGCTGCTATTTCAGTTCATATTATTACTTGAAAAATTTGGTTTTTGTAATTAATTTTTCCAAATAATAAAAAAATCACATTGCAAAATTTAACTGTGCTATGTCCTATGTGTAATTGAGTTAATAAAAAAATGGGGGCCTATTTAAATGCTCGCACACAACCTTAATTCTGGTTGTTACGCCCCTGATTTCGAGATTTACACACTTTTTTTGAAAGATACGCCCACTCAGACATGGTTAAATAAACACATTTTGTACGATAAAAAGAGTTTGTCGCATTGAGTGGTAACCGGGATAAATTTAATTTGAATAAGCACAATTCTGGTCGGCGAACGGGATTGGTAGGCGGTCGGGTGACGTACGTCAGCGCGCGCACGCCGTACTTATAGCAGACAATTTTGTAGTCTTGCAATTGAGTCGTGCGGCCTCGCAGTCGGGTTATCAGTGAGAAGAATATCAAACATACTTTCCATTAGGTGGTCAATTTAGCTCGATTTTACTGAGTAGGATGTTGCTAGCCGAAGCCGTTCGCGAACGAGAATGACTTGACAGAATGATTTTACCCGTAAGTGGGCTTACACGCCGCCAATTCGTTTCCGCGGAATCGCAACGAGCGCATGGCGTTTGTGATCAAGTGAGTCGCGAGTGATTGAAGATTTAGCGCCGCCTGAGTTCGAAATTGGCTGCGAAACAAACTCGTCATAACCTTACACATCGTAAACATCCGCTCCTTTAGCATATGTGTGGTGTTTGTATTGATTTATGAAATCGCATAGTTGTAGCGATCGGACTTTCTGTAAAGGTTGTATATCGGCACTGTTCTAACAATATTTCCGTTGCTCTCGCGCTCGTCTTATAATGACAGGTGTCCGAAAATTCATTTTCGATCATTGATTTCTTTGGGAACTCTAGAAATTTACTTAAGTCAGTGGAAACTTAGCGAAGTGGCCCTTCCTGCGATAAGCCACTGGATACCAAACCGATCATATCATTGATATGGGATTATACGAAGGTATTGTATTTATATTACTTACTTGTTTTCGCTGTTGCTATCGAAACTAACCTTATCACTATCCAATCGAGTGCTTTAAAAATAATATTTAAAGTCATTATGTACTCGTCTGGGATGATTAGAGAGGGTAAATAGGCAGTGATTAAGTTATCAGAGATAACAGCACAGCTATTACTGATATCTTGTAATTTTTCCCAGCTTTTAGACAATTAGTATTTTCAGTTTGCCTGATCTAAAAATATTCTACGACCCTATGCTGCTGCGCCCCCTAAAGAACGGTCCACAGCACATGTTTTGAGGTTTCACATGTTGATTAAGTTATTTGTAAAAGAGCAGTGCATCAACAGATCATCACAATATGGGAGAGACTCGTAATTATTATATCTATCATGTGATTCTGTACAGAAATTAACAGGTAGTGTTATTTAAAAATGTGGAATTTTGTTTCATTATGATAATGTCTTGAACAATCAACTGTTTAAACTAGAATTTTAAAAATATTTTTTAACAATTTTATATAATGATGAAATATTGTGCTAGCTCTTCGTCACTGTGGTTATCTATCACTAAAGAGCGAAATATTTTCGGTCATTTAGCATACGAGGTTTCCATTTTATAACATTTTTTTATAAAGTTTGCTTGTAAAATTATGAATACGCAAACCTATTTAACAAAATTCTTGCTGAGAAAAAGTTGATATTGAAACAAACCCCATTCTAATGCTTAACGAAATCCACTTACAGTGGAAGTAATCAAAACACGATCATTGAGAAAATATTTTCCAATAACTAAAAACTGTCATATACCAATAAGATAGTGAAACAACACATTGCGGTAATATTTTTAACATCAATTATTTTCTTTATGTATCTCACCCATCAGGTTTATTGGATTTTTAATTGCAATATCGCTGGGTCTAAATGCACTCCAGAGTGTACGCAATTTTTAGCATTGGATGCAATCCAAACCGTGATCATCATTGATTTGACGTCATTGCATATCTTGTTTGAATCTACTGTCTGTATACAGTATTAGAACTGCAAATAACCTAACAAGCTCGACGGATTTTAGTTGTTTTGTAATGTACTGGCACTGGCAGGGCGAATTCACGTTTGAAATTTTTCCCTAAAGCACTTCATGGCGCTAAACTTACTTTTCTGATATAAATTAGTGAGTAATTTGAGATCCAATCCAAGATTTTGCCCGTTTGGAGTGCACTTATACACAGTGTTGCAAAATGGGGAACGTTCCTGTTGGTAAAATTATTAAATTAATAGGTAACCTGACAAGCTATAGATGCATGTACATATTTATAAATATCTAGTTCTTTAGTTACATTAAATACTAAAATATATTGAATATTTACACCAAAAAAAATACATTAAGTGATTAAAGAAAGCAATGAAGCTAAAATTGTTAGAATTTTCTTTTCTACCTTAAGATTTATGTTTAATAAAAAAAGTTGATTTTTCTAAATTGTCATACACCAGATACTAAATGGTCTTAAATCAAATATTGTACAAATCTTGTATCAATTTTCTAGCCACTCGCCGATAAAATGCTCATAGTTTCTATATTTTCAAATTTAAATTATGCTATAGTTGCCACAAAATAAATAAAGTTAGGCTAGAAGTAAAAAACAAAATTATCAACTCTTTCTCGCCTCATCTCTCTTTTCTTTGGTGCTTTTAGGTAATATATTCAATTCAAGGTTTTGATATATTTTTAGCGAAATAATTTTTTAGCAAATAATACATTTCAACTCACCATAGAGTATTACAAGAAGGTTCACGTGCTAAGGTATTGTAGTAACTATAGTTACTATGTCTTTCTTTTTTTCAATTTTTTGGTGTTGAGTTTAATGTTAGTGTTTATGTACAATTTCACATTCGAATTCAATGGCATATCATTGCATCCTAATAGTGCATGTTTTTCAAATGAAAAGGTGATAATTTTGTATAATTCAAACAATTGCTGAAATCTACGTAGGTCTAGGTAGTGCATGTTCATAAATGTAAAGATAAAGATATGTACGTATAAATACTAGAAATGAATAGAAATAGTTGACATATCTTCTATGCAGTAAATATAGCTATAGGTTAATGTGACGGCCATAAACTCCCACTTTTGGCATAACTAGACATCTGGGTGGCATTTAAATAGCTTGCCATTGTATAAATAGAACAAGTCATTGTTTTTATTTTGAAATTTAACATTAGAACTTTTCCTCTGCATTTTTAGTTGTTTTCAAATAATGCAGCGGTTCCTGGATATACAGGAAAGTATTAATAAATTAAATGTAAACACATTCAGGTCCTATTTACTTATGATTATTAACAACATTCATTGCATCAGCAGTAATTTTCCGGAGAGATATGTTCATTCTGTTGTGATAACTTATTCCTAAAATTGTCTTGAACACGTATCTATAGGATGCGAACATTAAGAATACGCACGCTGAAGCCACGCCCCTCTTACGTCAATACGAGGTTTCCTGGAAAAAATAAGAGCACAGTTTATGCCGAAAAATACAACATTAACCGTTACATGGATGGACTTTGTCCCCTTACGTAAAACGTTGGATTCTCGCCGATTCGCGAGTGAATCAGTTAGGAGGGGCTTGTCGAAAGTGCACGTGAGAAATACTTTTCCACAGTTTAAAAATACCAGTATCGAAAATTTGTTTTGGCGAGGAGACTCCAATGATATCTCCCGAAACGCGCGAGCGTGTACTGGCAATGACAGTGACATGCGAGTTTTGTTCATCAAGTATTTTGTAATATTTTAATGTGCACGTATTCGTTGTAAGCAGGCAATAATTTTCTTAAATTAGCTATTCACGGTTGATTATACCTGCTTGGTTTCTAAGCGTAAAAATACGTGTGCGTCAGATGGCCTTCGCCGGCGCTTCCCTCCACGTGCGTAGAGGATTTACAATTTTTACCTGACATATAGATGCACATGTGTATTTGGCTCTGTAAACAGTCTTAATTTTACATAATTACTCTTGTGTGATTGTCGTGTTTGCCTTGGTAATTAGAAATAATCCCAAGAATAATCGCTTTGCTGATACACATCCATATTTGGGAGCTGTATTATTCATTTTTGTATTTTTTGAAAGATATCCAGACCTAGCATAAACCAATTGTTAGAGAATACTCTTAATCAAAACTAATTGCAATCTTCTCCCTTCCTCAACCAAATTTTTAACATTTTGTCTAACCGATTATCGCACAGCATCATTGACGTTGCTTTTCATGAACAGTCTGTTGCATTCAACACTTTTTTAGTTGGTTCTTGGTCTTTTCGGATTTCTTTTGGTGGATCTCCAGTTGTGTGTTTCTTGCATCTTATATGGTGATACCAAGGCTTCTTTTCGTTATTAACCAAGTTCATTTCTATGTTCCTTTTATATCTGCTGATGTTAAGTCCCGTTTAGCCCCTGCATCTTTTTTAATAACTATCTTCAGCGATTTTGATTGAGGTTATACACATACCAAATCTCTGCAACTCTCAAGTAAGAACTTAAATTATTGCCTGTTTCTTTTTTCTTCATTCGATAGTGAAGAATTGAATTGCAGCTGTGCGTTTATCCAATTTATCTAATATCTGTGGCGATTTAATGTGACTTTGTCTATAATGAGATTCTTCTTTTCATCCTCTAACTGTGATATTACATATTTTCTCTACTAATTTCCAATTGTAGAGATACATTTACATATATAATTTACAAGGACATTACAATATAACTGACGAAGCAAAAAAGATTAAGGTGAAACAATCGGAATTATTTACTACTACATAAAAATAGAAATTCCTATATTAAAAATATTTAAAGAACAAATATAAACACATCAAATTCTTACACACATGGATTTTATAATTTATATGATCTTCATATAAAAAAAAGTGTGTTGAAAGTGTATAAAATTATTCATTTTATATCTATAAAATCTTCCCAGCATGTTCTAGTCTAGTTGATTCTGTGCTATATTCATATTCCTTGTATGCAGGTTCTCTCTATAATACGGATGGGGCCATAATTATAACGGGTGTTCATAAACAGTCGTCATCCCAGTAGGTTTTGACTTCAAAAACGTATGTCTATTATAATTGAGAAAAACTGCGCTATGACAGTACTCAATGACGTTTCATTGTGTTACACGAATCAATCAAAGATATAACATTTTGTTTTTCAAAGCAACTGGGATGACGACTGTTTATGAACACCCGTTATATAACAGCAATGAGATAACATGAATAACAAAATAAAATGCTTGAGTAAGAGATGGCCATACGAAAAAGTTATTTTAGTAGGCATGTTTAGTTGACAAATGTCATAATTAAATTAAGCGTCCAGCCTTCTCGAATATTTGCTACTATGTTTATCTCTTTCTTACTCAAGCAATACGAGTTATTTTCTTATTCATGTTATCTCATTGCTGTTATATACAGGGAATTTATTTTAATAGTTAACATAAGCGTTTCGTTTCTATGCCGCCATTTAATCATACAGATCATTTCCATAGTTACAAATGAGACCAATAGATTAGAGCGTGTATTTTACGAGTTAACATAGGAATTATTACTTGTCAAAAAGACAATTAAAAGTTATCCTAATGTATACCACTGGAGAAAAGATACAACACACAAGTTGTTCCTACGTATCTACTTTTTAGTTGCATACCTACAGTCCGGTAACAAAATTAAAGTTTCTTATTAGCAACTCCCTAATTCAAATTCGTATGTTAACTCATAAAATAAACGCTCTAATCTATTGATTTCAATGGTAACTACGGAAGTGACCTGTATGAATAAATGCTGGCATAGAAACGAAACTGCTATGTTAACCATTAAAATAAATTCACTGTATAATTGTGGCCCTATCGGTATATCAGTTATATAATTTCGACTTTTTATTTGCACCATACGCACACTAAATATTGTCAATTAGACAAACAGAGACAATAATGGGCTCTACTGAGTAAAATTTGTTGACCTCGGCGATGTATTTTGTTTATGGCATGTCAGATGTAAAGATGAACACCGAACAATTAAAGATTTAGTAATGATTTCCATATTTTTAGATAATGTTTAAGCAATGAATACTAATAGCGGTTAGATGTAGAAAGATAATTAATCAAGAGCTATAGAACTGATTAACCAAATTTTTAAAGAGAACCTTCTTTAATTTTGGAAATTATATGTTTGAAGCCTGAAATAAGTTTCTATAAATTTAAAGAGGATCATTTCTCAGGTCAGAATGAAATATTCCATCTTTTTGATTATGGCTTTCTTGTCGTGAGAGAGTGATTTCTAATAAAGTCCGGCGATATTAAGTCTTTGGTGAAAGTAACAACACTAAAGGCAAACGAGACTCTTAAACGCTTCGATTTTAAGTCGACAGTTAATTAACTAAACCATTTAAAGCGCTGTCTACTGGTATTCAACTATAATTAAGCTACTAAATATAGTAACTAAGTAGCTCCAATAGAATATTCTTAGGCTTAACATCGATTGGCATTGTAGTTTGAATACAAGGTTTTCGAAAACAATGAGTGTTGAATTGAAAGTAATGACAATTTCAGTTGATACAAATCCAATTTAAATACGTCCGAACTCGCGTTAATCGGAATTCAAAGTAATGTAAAGCTGGACAGTGGTCTAATTGAGTCTGTAATATATTATGTAATTATGAATTTTTCAAAATTTGTTTATATCGAATTTATGTTTATTTCTAAATATATATATTGCATTGCATAAAAAATAAAGCAAAACTGTTGTTATATGTAATGAAGTCGATTCTCTGTAATCCGAATAAATTGTTAATCCAAATACCTCATGCTCCCTATTAATTCGGATTATCAAGACTGTACAGTAGTATGTATTATATACAAATGGAGCAATTAATTTTCTTGCATTTTCACTTGTTGAGCGTTTACAAAGAGTTGGAGATTTTTGAGTTTTAATGAAGGATGTAAATGTCTTATGTAACCATGCGAGAAGCAAACTGCAAAATCATCCATATTAGGTAGCTAGTTGGAATTCCAGAATGACTAGGAAGCTGACCAAGCCAGAGAATAGCTGGTAATTGTTCCTCGAAAAATATTATGTTTAAGACTTAATTGCCTAACGATAATTTATATCAGTAATTTAACTCCATAAAATATGTGGTTTTGTTTATGACATTATCATAAATAGTTACTGTCGTAATGTCCCATTATACATTAAACCAACATCTTAGTGTGTTCAGTCCCAGGAGATTTCCTTAATTATGTATTCCCTCTTCCCATAAAAATGCCTTCTTCAATGTATATTCAAAACATTTTGCATTTTTAAAGTTAGTAAGTAATGTTTGTTCAGTTTTCTCTTCATGTTGTTAACTTTAAAATAGTATTGTCAATTATTCATTTGAATGTGTTTTGCAGGGTTTGTTGTAAACAGATGTATGTATTATTGCTAAATAAGGCTTTGCTTATGTCTTCAACCCACATGTATGATCGAGCTACAAAAGACAATGACACATAATTGAACTTCGTACCGATCTACATGCATTAGTCTCGAATTTCTGAGAATTTATCCAGACTGATAAGGCATGTAATGTCCAGTATTAATTTTTATTAACTTTGTTAACAACATTACTTCTGTGTGGTTAACATTTTTTATTATTTTCAAGTCTTCGTTAATTACCTTTAATTATTCACTCTAGTTCAGTTATTAACTGGTATTATCATATTTGTTTGAGAAAGTCCCCAATTTAAATGTTAAAATGTGTTTTAATATTTGAGTTTTTAAGAATAGGTGGGTACCTTAATGCTGCTCTTTCATATTTGAAATAAATTTAAATAATGTATTCTATTTTTGACCTGTACATCACCCCAGCTATTGTTGCTTAATCAGTTTCGAAGTAATTAAAACAAGTTCAACTAACCACTGGGGTAAACACATGATGTCAAAAATCTATTTTTATAATGGCTTGGCAGTCAATTTTCTATTAATAAAGTGTCTTTTTAGATATGAATCCATATATAAATTCATAAATTTTTGTCCTGTTTCTTATCCCTGAATAGTAGCCATATAGTATTCGTTTGGTGTGATCCTTATAATACCTAGCTAACTCCTTGCAGGTTTAAGCTGGTACTATTTTATTAAAATTAAACTAAATTTTAATTTGTATAGTTCTGTCATTTTTGTAAATGCATTGGGGAAATAATGAAAAATAAAAGGGTGCTTTGTTAGCGTAGAAATATTTTAAACCTGATTTTTTACCTTGCACACGCTTAAAAACTTGAAATGGAAAATTTCCCTCTGTAATTGTGTAACTTTTGTGTAGTTTTTTACACAAATTAATGTTTTTAATTACGAAATCAGGGTCATTTGATTTATTTAACAAGAAAATCAAGAAAAACACAATTAGAATCCATTAATTTTGCATATTAATATAACAAGCATTATAAATTATTACGGAAAAGTCACTAAACGCTGATGAGACCATGAATCAAGTAATTGCAGTTTTTGTATTACTGTCAATTTAGTTAAGGATAACTAAAATGATTCGGGTAAATTTAAGATAAATTATAACCTTGCTGAATTTAGTGGTTCGTAATTAAAGAGTCATTACGAAATAATTGTGACGGTTAAAATTTAAAAAAATCTTTTTCTCATTGAAAAATATTGTGCAAATCGCCACTTCGTATTTAGAAATAATTTTCTAATTTAGAAATTTACTAAGGCCATGTATTTGTTATCTAGTTACTAATTTATTAAATGATTATGTATTTACTCAGAATTGATTGTCGGAACAGTGGAAGTGCTTGTTTTTTTAGTAATTCTTTAATATCATTACCTTTGATCATTAGCATTTAGTAGTTACTGTACGCCTTTTTGGTGCTTGTTTGCACAAACACAAGGAGGTAACAGGAAATGGATATAAGAATTACAATATGTAAAACTGTCATATGAAATTCCTGTCATCAGCCAAAGATAATTTATCATTTGGATAGTACAATCCCCCATTTAAAGTAATCATTAAAGTTTCGAACTTTGATTATACGACGAGTCTGGTTGTTTGGATTTTGAAATTTAAATAAGCTTCCCCTTGATGACCCACACTGAGGTCGGCTACCCTTTGCTCCTGGGCTGCCACTTATCTTTAAAAAAATGTGTAGAATACCCACACTGACTCAGTTTAGTGATAAGGTTTTTCAAAGAACGGCGCGGTTTAGCGCTGTGATGTAGAGGCACGAGGCAACATACATATTACTTTGCAATGGCTGTAACAGAGGGCGTCGTGCCAGAACCACTAATTTTTTACCATTTCCTCAATATTTTTAACTGATACAAGATAACAGGAAAGACATTACAAAAACTTTGAATTGTATTTATAACTTCTTAGGTTGTGTAACTTGTATACGTATATTAAACGAATAAATCCAGTTTTTTAGGAATGCAACCTTGAGCCTGTAGTGACGATATTTGAAGACAAAATTGTTATAAGAAGTTAATTATAATTTAAAATCCGATTACGCGATTTTCATCTAGACATAGTGTTAAAAATATAGATTTACGCTTGAATTACTAATACAGTAAAATTTTTAAAAAGTAAACGTCTTATCTGCCTACATTAAATAATATTAATGTGGTATTAGGGCTAGCGCGTTAAAATTTGATTATGCTTAGTTTAATTCCAAACTCTTAAATCTTAAATTTGATAAAACATGCATCTTGTAATTAAGCAATTTTGAGCAAAAGAAAGTTCATAAGAGATGCTTTTGGAATCATGAAGTAAGTGTATTATAACACCAGAAAATTATACCTAATCCTTGTCACTAACATTTTATAGACAGTGGCTAATGTTACAACGTGATCATAACTCATAACCGTGATTAAGACTTCCCGTAATAAACGTAACAGAAATATTTCCAAAACCTGCAGAAGAAGAAGATCATAACCTCACTTTGTAACAAATGGCTAATACACATTACTTCAAAATTTAAAAGGGACCCTTGATGAATTGTTTTTTTGCTCATTACGATACTTTCAGTGCTTTATATGTGAAAATACTGATGCATACTTCAAGTATACGAAACTTTAGACAACTATCGCTATACTATAACACGTAGTTATAGTCAAATTGTGGCAATTTTATGGCGCTGTAACCATTAATAAAAATATGTGTTTATAAGCAAGATTCCACAGTAGCATATAAAAATGTGCAACGGACGCGCGTATTTTATAATTTGCTGATGTTATTTTGCGTACCTATAGTCTTTAATTTGGTATCAAAAGTGATGATTAAAAAACATTACCACCTCTGTAAAAAACAAAACAGTTTTTCAAATCTGTCCCATATAAAATTTACTTTGGGTGGGATTCCGTGGTTTAATTGCAGTGTAAAGTTCATATTGCAAGCTATTTGCATCATAGCATAAAAATATAACCGTTCCATATTTAAACCAGACGTACGTCGTATACTTAATTTTCAATTAGTTTCATATGAGTGCTCACATATGTATGTGGTGAACTAGAGGTGATTTTATGAATGAACTTATTTTTGTTAGTGCTTATCAAACGACAACATACCTGGTTGGCATTGTTTTAAAATGTTTGGAGAGTGCATCTGTCGAGAACGTCTTCGACGAGTGCATCACTGGAAAATAACTATTTTAAAAATTAATGATAATCTTCTGAAAAACTCCCAACTAATTGGCATTGATGTCAGTTAGTGCACATAAATCATCTTGGCTTCATTTGTCGTAGTGGAAAAGCTGGCTCTTCAGGTGTTCACCCACAGAATTCAGTCGTTTAGCTATTTTAATCGGAACTTTTGCAGTGTTGAAAGATTTGTGTAGATGAGAAACAATAGTATATAAGTTTCTACACTTTAGACCGTGTGTGCAATATAGATCCGTGCGTCATAATAAAATAAAGTTGATGAAATGGCTTAATATCGTGTTTCACACGAGCACTGTATTACAAAAATGTAATAATAATAATAATAATAATAATAATAATAATAATGTTTATTTCCAATAATAGTTGTGAGTGTACATAAAGCAACAGAAATAAAAAACTAGCAACCGTTTCCCTTTTTTAACATGTGCGACATTTTATAAATGTCCCAATATTTCGAATACAACATTTTCTCGACTTCCACCAACAGGCTATGGGTAACAACATTTTGGAAAATTAGAGGGAGATTGGGGATTACCAAATTTTTAAAATTCATATCAAATGGTCTTCAATGAGAAAGATTTTGAAGTACGGTTCAGGTTTAAACAATTCAAAAATGTACTGACAACAACGTCGGTTTCGTGGAGACAAAAAATCACCCTAAATGGATCCATAAACTCTTAAAACAACACAACTTACTATTCTGTTGTAAAAAAACGTGACATCCATTGAATGAACTCCAAATACCAAGCCAGTAGTGGCTCTTATTGGTTTACCCACGAATGAAAAAACAAGGATTTGTTTCATAATGAAATTTTACACCAAGTAATAATCTCATTGGAATAACGGATGCATCGTCTAATTGCATTTCAGCAGAACGGGGCTCCAGCATGCACTGCACACGTATAAGACATTAATATTAGTTATAAACGTTGATTAAAACTCTGGAGTTTGTGGATTTCCAAACCAAACTAACTATCATTGAAAACATCGATCAGTATAAGGGAAAGGATAATTGGATACACACTTTAATCAACAGACTTCGATATTTCTAATAACTAGTTCAAAAATAGAGGTAGTCACAGATAATTAAGGAGACCACATACACAAGGTTTTTTTGTAGTTTAAATTACAATCCGTTATGTTAGCAATACTGTGCGAAACTAAAATATTATTTTCTATAGCAAATGTTAAAGTGTGCTTTAATCGACTCATAACAAAAGGTCAAGTGTTACTTTAACATCAAGGGTAGATAATAGTATATTAAAGTATGAGTGGATAACAAGGTCTTTAAAACACGCGCGAGTTTTCGAGCTCGACGGCGTAGCCGGAGTGCTCGAAATAGAGCAAGTGTTTTAAAGACCAGTTATCCACGAATACTTTACTCTATTTTTTTATTATACCTGCAATACTGCAAATAAATTACGCACTAAAAACTTAGAAATAATTTTTGTCGTGATAAATCGAGAGGGCATAATAATATTGTTACCATAGTTACGAGAATTGTTTACGTTTTTGTCGCGTCCACGTCCGTTGTTGCATTCAGTCGTTTCCTTGACAACCTTTAAAGCTCGGCGAGCTTTAATCGCCTGTTTTCGCACGCTCAGGCTTGCTTTAAACGGCGATTCTGATGCAGGTACAATAAAAAGTAATTTAATTTTCTAACTTTTATTTAAATTAAATATTACAGCAACCCAATCTAGCTACTGAGATTTTAAAATGTGATTGACTTTCCTTATTTTCTGTTCAAATTGTTAAAGTTCTTGCTATAGAATTTTTTTGTATTGTACACGACGATGAAGTTAATTACTATCCACTCTTGAATCATTAACGTCTCGACTTCGTCTCGACGTGGATAAAATTTAACTTTATCGTCTTGTATAATAAATGACTATAATTTAGAACGAAAAACTGAAAATCACTGTACTAATATTTTCGGGAAACGTCCCTGTTATTACTGATTAGTACTATTTACAATGAGTACAAATGCCACAAATCCACTCCACTAGAAAATTTAAAAAAATCCTTTATTTCATACTGTACGGAAAATACGACTTTACGTCATTAATTTGAGTCCGGAAAATGGAACATTACATCACACGGCCGGAAAGTGCTGCTAGGCAACTGATGAATGATATGTTGGTGAAACTGTAAGTCTATGTCAAATTCGAGGTTATCAGGTTAGGTTTTCCGTCAGTTTTGACGCAGACTGACGCAAAACCTAACCTGCTAACGTCGAATTTGACAGACTTACAGTGCCACCAACATATTCATACGTTTGAATTTCCACAGCCTCCCCTTATGGACTTCTTCAATGAACATGTTGTATAAAACAGTATGAAATAAAACATTGTACGATACACGGCCGGAAAATATTAAATTACTCGTTTAGAAATTCCAGACTCGGCTCGTTCCTTGCCTCGTCCGTAAACATCTAAACTCGTACTTTAATAAGTCATTTTCCGGCCTTATAACGTAAATAACTATTAAATAGCTGTGGCTATATTTGGGAAAAATGTTTAAAATCTACCGATAAAATTTATTGAAGATGAAAAAAAGGGTCGAAGATAATTGGTCGATTATTTATGTAGTACTAATATGAAATTGTCAAAACGTATTAGGGCGGAAAACTGCAAAGATACTTCCCTGTTATATATTGCCTACTCTGTTCTTTTGCTTTTACTGTGAATCCAAAGTAGAATTCTATTTTTAAGTAGATACCAGTGTAGAAAAACAAATTACGGCACAACATAGTACAACTCGTTTATAGCGTACCTGCTAGGACCATGAAAATTTGTACGTTATAAGAGAAGTACGTTTAAAGAAATTTAACAAGGAATTACGAAAAGAATTTTTGAAGTAAACACAGAAACACAAGTAATACGAAGGTAGGCTGTACGTAATTACTTATTTAAGAAAATCGCTGTTTTCTAGTTACCCTGTCACTGTTTTGACTCCGTTTATAGCATCTTCATCGAGTGTCACATATTGAGCGCCTTTGTCATCCGACAACACATCTACGTGACACAAAAATTAACAAAGGACGTATTTTTGTACGTTTTCAAAAAACAAATAAGTTAGACGTTTGGCCGGAACTGATCTCTCAAGTACAATAACCGAACGTACGTTAAACGCGAGTCCGTTATAAGGAAGTTATACTATAGTTCCAACTTTATTTAACGTATATAAAACGTTCTACAAATATTCATTGCATTACTTTTGCAGGCCAGTTTTATGGACATCGAACGTCCTATAGGACTTCACTGATGAATAGCATTTTCAGAATTAAAACTGGAGATTATGTTATGGTTGTTCTAATTGAATACATGCTTGTTGAGTTTCATTATTTTTAATGCAATACATTTTAGTAAACTACCTTACAGATGATATGTAGGTTGCAGAATGTTCTTTGAGAACTGCCCGTACGCTACTTCCAATAAATAAAAGCACTCGCGCCTCCGATAAGCAGTTTTTAAAATATGACTCTTCGGTGAGCATGCAACTTTGAAGTATTGAAGTAAACAAGTCTGCAATCAGAAATTTTGTAATCAGTTCGAACGATGCCGTAAACACTTGTTAGCAAGAGGATGGAGGAAAACAAATGATAATCGCTCAAATAATGAATTTTGACCGTTCGATGACGTGCAAAGGAGCGTCTCAGGTTCGTCTGCCAGGGCAGACGTACACAAACAAACAGTGGCCGTAACACATAACTGGTGCAATTTTTATTGAATGGTAGCAACCTTTGGAATGGCCACAAGTCCAACCATAGCCTGCCTCAAGTAATTCCGATTTGTCGTCATAGATCCCCAGCTGAGAGAACGTCGTGGTGTCCATTAACCAATTTAGCTTGTTGCGGCTGTGATGTAATATGGGCCCGTTTCCGTCCTAGACGTCGACTCTCGATCGAACACTATCGCAATAAATGGACGATAACTAGTGTATAATGTTCCAATTTATCATCGTCGCGCTTTAAATGCTCACGACTGCAGGCGACTCTTCAAGTCTTCACAATATTTAACAAGACGATAGTCTGGACGTGTCACAGACCTATATGAGGGAGCATTTTCTGTTAATTAAAAGCACAGGACGTCGCTCTCGAGATTTTAGATACTTCTGTGGTAATGTAAGGCGTCCTTGTTCATGGTTATTGTTTCAGCGACAAGAAGTCAAAATAAACATGACCATCTTAATATCTACTTGAAAAAATAAATTTCCATATATCTTGACGTTAGTTATTTTTGTAACATATATAAACTAGTATTAGCTAGTAGCAGCAAGGTTACATAAATATAATGGGTGTTACTAGCCAACCCAGTTGCTGAGGGGAATTCCCTGTCAAACTGGCTCGGAATATTTTGGTGGCCGGCATTTCTCTTTTAAAATATTTTTAAAATATGGCTGGCAATAATAGAATTCTAGCTAGTCGTTCCAACTTTTTTGTGTTATATCATTTATTTTAAATTTAAATCCGGTATTTTGGGTGCTATCAATGAACTCGTTTCTGCGGCATTGCCAGGTTTCACAAAAGTTTTAACGCACGTTTTATGACATAAATATATTAAATTAAGTTTTAAAGACACAAAATAATAGCACTGAAATTCTTAGGTTAAAATCAGTTAAAAAATAAAGCGGGAGGTAATACTTCAAGTAAATATTTGACTTGTTGACTATTACGTATTTTTAATAGTTTTTGTTTTTGAAATAATGAACATCCGAACAATTATTTTGTTTTCAATTTAAAAAAAAAATAAACAATAATTTCACGTTTGAAAAATGTAAATTATTTCCTTGCGTTTGAATAATCATGAAACAATTAATTACAACCATACAAACTAGTTATTTCTATAACAATGTCCATTGTGAGTCTCTTAAACAAAGAATTGCCATTTCTAGGTTTCACGTGGTTTGCCATTAGGCAAGTGAGTGATACCAAAGAATTTATATGTTAATTGAGCTTGTCGTCAATCTGAGTCAGTGTTTACCAGGCTTTATCATGTGCTGTCTGTTTATAATAATAATTTCATTATATTTTTACGCCTAGAACACGTTGTTAAGTTGTGTTAACTCTTATGTTTTTGTTTTTAATATTTTAACTACTATTTGGTTTCGTCTTCTTATGGTTTTCCCCATCTATTGTAAACCACAGCGCTTGTTATCGAAAATAAACTGAGAAAATGAAAATATTATTCAAAACAAATCTTGCATAAAAACTGCTCTTTTTAGTTACTTTGAAAATGTTTTATTAATATTCATCACTTCCTATCGAGGTATAGTGTTGTTTTATTATAGAAAGCTCTATGTCCAGCATTTTAAATATTAATCACTTTCCTTTTAACTAAAATAGCGGACAAACAAATAGACTGACATACATAAAAGTGGAATTCAAGAAAGTGATGGAAATAATTGCATTCATGAGCCCAAGGCGGTAAGAAAGTAATGTGCGTAATGTTGGCAAATAAAGACCTGTATTGGTTATGCTGACAAATATTTGCTTCTTATATAAGATCTTCAAGTCCAAAGTTTACACATATAGCAAGAAATAACATACCGGTGTGCAATAAAAGTATTTGCTTTGTACATTTAGCAGTTATCATAACCTTGCGAATTATTTTGCAGATATTTGCGTATACTACTTGTAATTCAGAATTTCCTGTGCAAGCAGGCTGAGATTGTGATATCCAGTAGTGTTTTAAAACCGTCGTTGTCAATTTTGCGGCCATACTGTGAGGAAATGCGATACTTCCCTGTATGGCATTCATGCTGACACACAAAATTAAAATATTGTAATACAAAAATTTCAATCGTCGTGTTTGTTGCTTTTAAATTGTTTTCCAATTCAAAATATTAGATGCATATTTATTATATTTAAACCAGTTTTAAAACTGTATATTTATTGTTAGGGTTACCAACATTCAGTTGATGCTGACCCGAAGAAAATATGGGGGGGGGGGGGGGGGTGGAGTAGAGGATAAAATTAATAAAAGATTAAGGTATATGGTTTCTTAATTTATAAATGTATAATTCCAAAATTTAATTTATATTTTTTAAGTAGCGTATGAAATACGGATTTTTACCCCTCTTCATGGATACATTAAATTTGAACAAGACGTCTCACACTTCTTAATATTTAAATAATTATTTACCTTTCTATCCCTTAGCTAGCTCAGCTAACATTAAATTCTCTTAATATCTCAGTTAGTGTGGCTTATGAAAGATCACTGGTTCCCCTAGTAGTTCTGGTCGGACTGAAACTTAACTTAAAACAATAGACAAGAAAAGTCGATTTATTTACATCATTTTTTGACGTCAAAAACAAATACACACATAAAAGCACAAAGAAAACACACAAACTCAAAATAAATAAAAAAATAGAATTAAATTTTAAAACAACCTTCGTGCGATGTAGCTTGAAGCTACTCGTAGGCATGTTGCAAACTTAAACACCGTAAAAAAATCATCAAAAATTAACCGTTAAAATTGCCTGAAGCCGATACTTATTTGACTCTGGCTCTTTTTAAATTGAAGTGCGAGCTACACACACATTATTGTTTAATAAAATTTATTCCTCAGCGTTTGCAAAAGCTTGAAGTTAAACACAACCTTATCACGCCAACCTAAAACATTCACCTGGAACTGGCTACTGCATACCCTTGGAAACGACACACTTCGATTACATTACTCGCTCCTGGCGGACATGATGCTGGGAACCTCCAATTGCATGCAGGTATCGAAAGAACAGTTGAGTTGGCGCTTTAAATGAGCCATTAAATATAGCACAATGGTGTACTTACATGTACACTCGGAAAATCGTTTTCGGAATTTATAAACCGTGGTACGCTGCATTTTAAGCCTGCAGTAAACGCTGGCTGCCCGACTCTTTCAGACCGCTTAAAATTTAACTTATATTGCCCTGGGCAAATTCACGTACTATACTTTCGTGTCGAACAAACCCATGCAGCTCTCAGAAGCGACTGCGTGCGAACGCCGTCTTCTTTGTTAAATTTGCATGAGTTGAAGATCCTCATATCCGTGTACAGTGTGTTTTTGCTGCACTCTCGAAAACTAAAATTATAATAATCACATCCAACGCAGGACCAACTTTGTGAACATTTGCTTACATAAAATACAATAGTAGCTCTAATAATAGAACGTAGGAAATACAACTTGGTTTGTACATTCAAGCATGAAAATAAACGAAAATAAATTTCGGCCTTTGCAAATTGTAGGAATCAAGAACAAAACTATTATTTACATTCCAATAAATAAAATGTTAAAAATCTATCTTGGAAGTTATGTAAACTATTACAAAAACTACATTTTTCAGAAAAAATTGTAAATATTTTCTAAAATTGTATTTTTTGTCACTCGCCACTTTCTACCAATGGCCCTGCTCTGGAGCTTTTAAATAGGAGTAAAAAATTTTGCAATCTCTGTATGACCATTTGGTTAACCCGAAGGATTTTATTGAAAACCCGAAGCCCGAAGAATGATTGCCAAACCCGAAGTCTTCGGGTCAAAATGACAGTGTTGGCAACCCTATTTATTGTGCCCAAAAGGATTCTGAAATTTATAACAGCGTTTTTGATAAGTGTTCCAATTTTGTCCATATCTAAAATATTAAAGCAACCCATTTCCTAGTAACAAGGACAATTTAATGTCTTATCTTATTATGAGTGTCCGAAAGGTTAATACAGGAAGCGATGCGAACATCTGATTTATCCATAAATTCCGAAACGTGGTTAAACTATTAACATAAAAAAAGCCACGCCTAAGTCCACCAAACTACACGATTCTGCATGATGAACATGAGAAACGTACATGTACATAATACGTGTACTTGAAATATAAATACTAATTATGTTTTAGTGTAGAATATTTAGCGCATGTACCTACTTAGTTTTTCTTCTTCTTCTCCTTGGCAATGGGCTTCAAACCTGTTCTTCCAACTTGATCTGTTGTTCTCTTCCGGAGTTTAGATGGTAGTCGTGGATCTCTTCTTCCCTACGGACGAGCATCTTTTACTCTTTCATTAATCGATTATTTTCCTATTTATTTACCTGTTTCCATCTCTCTTCTTCTCCTTGGCAATGGGCTTCAAACCTGTTCCTCCAACTTGATCTGTGTCTCTTCCGGAGTTTAGATGGTAGTCGTGGATCTCTTCTTCCCACGGACGAGCATCTTTTACTCTTTTCGTTAATCGATTATTTTCCTCTTTATTTACCTGTTCCCATCTCTCTTAATCGCTTAGCTATACATGCCGTATATTACTGCTTTGTCTTAGAGCGTCATTGTAACGTTTTATCATGGGCCATACTGGTTAAGTTTAAAGTAATGAACGACTTCCAGGATTGGACCGTGTCCGTGTTGAGATAGTAGAACTCAAACGTTACATAATGGCAATGACGTGGAAGCCTCCAAAATGATCTTAGTTTAAAGTATGTAGGAAAAATCGGACCGACCATTTTAATTGCAAATGAAAAAATTGAGTCAGTAACCATTTAACCAAAATAAATATTTTTGAGAAACATACTTTTGTTGCAACAGGAAGTACAATAATTAGGATTAAGATTCGTACAGTAAACTATGTTATTGCTTGAATATTCTGTATAGTGATTTGTGGGATTTATACCAATATGTGTAGATGAATTCCTTATTGATTCTCACTTTTGCATTAAGTCTTCATATTTAAGAGCGTGTGTGAGTTCCTATTAGTTAGTTATTAATAACATGATCTAATACAATTTTTACGTTATTTTTATCAATGTCTGCAGATATAGCAATATGATCCTATATGTATGTATGTATGTACATACATATTTATTGTAGACAATTCAACATTTCCAAACTTGATTTGTCTGTACTACAATGCTCTACCTTGAACTTCAGCTTGGAGAATTTCAAATCATAACGTATCACATCTTAAACATATTTAAATTTAAATATTTTAGCAAGTCGCCCGAATTTGCTTCGGTTGAACGTTATTTTCATCGACATATGTGTTCCCTGCAGATGCTAATTACGAAATTATGTTGGCTCTGATAGTTTCTATTATTAACTGGACGTAGCGGTTTCCTAACAATTCGTCAACTATAGTTTTTGAAATCCCTACTTTATATTTTTATCAGCCTCAAGGATTCGAATATATTTATATTTTAAAAGCCTGTCAAAACAGCCATCATATAGGTATTGGGAAACAAAATGTTGGCGAGACTATGCGTCTTGTAATATTAGCCAGGAAAAATTCATATGCTTTATTTTTATTATTTTATTTTACACACGCGCGTTTATGTAACCGAAGCCTGTTCTGGCCAATTATTAGAATAATTACGAGGTTGGATTAATATTTGTTGCTCATTAATGTAACAAGATGTATTAGCATTGACGTCTTTAAGCATAATAGAAAGTTACTACTATAATTAAGCATACAGGCCATCGCCTAATGGCTCGGGAAAGACCTTGAAATTGAATTATATTTAACCATAGCCCCTTTAACAGTATATGAAATTAATAAAAATTGAAATATAGTTATGACGTCAGTCACCGTTTTCCCCTCTAGATGGAGACACATTAATATTTATTCTTGTTAGTTTTTTTTTAATATCGGGTTTATGTTATCAAGATTCGTATATTTGCTTGCTTTATATTACTTAATGTTTACCTTGTTATTATATAGCATCTTATTAAATAATTAACGTATTATACCAAATTTTAATCGTGTACTTCTTGAATAATTCTTATACTTGTGAATACAGTGGATGTTGTTCGAACTGTACAGCAGTGTGTATGAATTTACGCCTATTATTTTTATTTTGCTTTCATTACATTACACTTGGCTTGAAGTTGTAATACTATTGGCAGTGTTGGTTATAAACAACATACAAGTACGGGTATAATTGAATACACACACACACTAATTGAAGCGTTGCTAATAAGCATCCAAAAACTGCGTTTTGTTGCTTCCAACACTAGAACATTACATATCCACTATTAGTAATGTTGGTGGAACAGGTTGTACTAATTTAGCAACCTAGTTTTTATCAGCGTGTTAGCTCTTTCCGTCCTTGATTTTAAAATAGCACGCGCAATGAGTCTTCATAGATACACAAAACGGCCTTTCAATTATCTGAAGAATTGCCATTACATGAATAACGTTTCAGCAACTAGATAACTATGAAAATTCAAATTAGTATGGAAATTGCATTTGTTTGAGGCTATGCCATTGCAGTGCATTAGAAAGACATTGCATTGTCCTAGAAAGCAATTGATTTGATAATAAAGACAAACGTTATATAATAACAGATATAATTAGAATACCTACTAAAATTGTACATATTGAAAAAAAGTTGCAAAGAAGTCCCTTAGTCGTAGAAGCATTTGCTGTCTGTGAAATAGCGGAGTCATAAATGTATTTGATTGGAGATTTATTTAATTATATATTGTCACCGCCTAAAACAGAAATAGCTAGAAGTTTTGTTGCTAATTTCAAAATGTATCGAGGTTACAAAGAAGGTGCTCGATTGACTCAAGGGGTGGATACGATCCAGCTAATGCCTTTCTTGAGTTAAACAAGGTTAAAATTATAAGGGCGCCAGAAAGAAGATTGATTGAACTAGCAGCTTCACACTAATTTGTTTTAGAATAGTGGGGCACACAAAATCAACAACAACTTGCCGTTCGAAGGCTTTCACAACTACGATATTAATAAGAGGCAGTAGTCAACCAATCACTTTTAAGTACGAATGCTATAATATATACAAGAATCAGAATCGTAATTAATAATCGATTGGTAGTTCCACAATAAAAACTACAAGTAAGTCTCAAATTTCCGATACAATTAATTTCACAAAAGAGGAAATATACAATTAAAGTTGATAGAAACAAGTGTTTAATTTTACAGGATTGAAACCTTTTGCTACCAATAACTATGCTCTGTTTTAGATTTTTAGGGCACTAAGTACAACTTACCTACTAAACAAAATGAGACTTGAACCAACCGTGTGCGCATAAAATATTCAATGGGATAACCTAAAACCGATAGCATTTTATCAATGTGAAAATCAGTTTAACACTTATGCGTGCAAAAAGCAAAGTTATGTGAACAATTAATTACAATATTTTAAAGCAAAATGCTTAATTGACAATTGAATGAAACTGTGCACGGCTCATCAAATTGTGGCACGTACAGCTTTTGACCAGTGTAAAAGATTTAAATTTAACAAATTACTTCCTGATGGGCATAAGCACAAAATTGTAAGTGAAATTATGGTTGCACCATGGATAGCATGAACCAAATACATACAATACACTTGACTTTATGAGTACTGAGCTAACACACAATATGAACGGCTCGATCAGTCCGTCTTGTCACCGACCACAACTCCTCATAGCTCCAACTCGAAAATACAGCCCACAAGTGCTGGAGATTACACCATTTATGACGACAACATCGACGACCAAGTCGAATTCATTCAATTCATGATTAACTTAGCAAACAAAAGCCAAGTCACAATTTTAATGTTTATAAATTTAAAAAGAAAACAAATATATAAAAGAGTAAAAGAGCAATTACCTAATTACAAAAAAAAATAGTTAATCACATACCTAGAGATGAATTGCGGCCTGATGCAAGACATTTTTACTCGGTCAAATCGAAAGATAGCATCGAAGCACCAATATTTGCGTTAATCGTCGCCTAATCAGAATCACAAACTAAACTGGCGAACGAAGCAAGTTCTTACAATTATTGTAATAACAAATAAACAAAAGCAAATCAAAAACAGCCTAGTGGGGAGGTTAGTGCCAACAGGCACGAAAATTCCCTAGATAGCAGCATAAGCTACATTTCAAATCAAAACCGTTACACTATAACTTAAAAACGGGTTGGATTTGTATTTACATAATTACATACGCACGTAGATATAAGAAAATATGTACCTATCAATATAAAATTATAAAGGATACAGAAGTATAATGTCCGTCAAAATATCTAGACAAGGGTCACTATAATACTTCAGGCATTATTCAAATAGGTTTGTTTAAACAGAAAACATAAAATAGTAAAAGATTTTTTTAAATTTCAAAATATAAAAAAATATAGGGTATAAAGACATACAAATAATCGAGCTGAAAATGTATGGTCATACGATAAACTAGCTTCAAACTTTTTGAAAGAAGGAGAACTGCATATAAAACTATTTCATGTTGGAAACCACCGTATCAGTTATAGAGGCATTGAAATCATGCAGTATGTATGTTCTAATACAATTGAAAAAGTTGTTTAAGTATCATAGCATATACATATTTATATGCAAGCATGGCGGTGTTCCATTACGGTCCTATGTTCTATTTTAAGATTACGTAAGTTGTTTTACACTAGATTTACTAAAAGCAGCATTTTTACATTTTTGAAAAATTGTTACCAAAAGAAATTTCTAAATCTTTCATAGTATATTACAACTTTAACGAAAGACTTGAAGCATTACAATTAACTGCTTAAATTTGCCAACATTTTTTCTTTAATATTTGGTATATTTAACTGTTTATTTTGTTTCAGCAGACTCAGAGATGACGATGTCCAGCAGCAGCTCGCTGGCAGCCTCCCTTAACAGCACGGGGGTGCCCAGTGCTGCTGCTATGAGCCAACATTGTGCCATATGTGGAGATCGAGCTACGGGCAAACATTATGGTGCCGCTTCCTGTGATGGTTGTAAAGGTTTCTTCAGGAGGTCCGTTAGGAAAAAACCACCAATACACGTGCAGGTAGGATATTTTCCCCTTCAAATCAATTGATTATTGAATCTTACACAATGTATGGAGTATATAATCTGCAAAATAGTAATTAGAATATTCCAATACCTTAAAATAAACATACATATAATAGCAATAGGTGTCTATGGTATATCCATCCATTCACGATGTTTTCTCTTCCCATCAGGCTATGTTAGGTGACATTTTTGTTGGTACGCATGCAAAATAACTATATATGACAAAATTGGGTTATGTTGTTTTCAATAAAATTGGTGATTATGATTTTTGAAGGCTTCCGACGCTGAAAGGCGTAAGGATAAGAGCGAAGAAGAAGTGTTCTGGTTTTGTAAAATGTTTGGCATATTAACATTAAAATTGCAACAATCTCAATAAAGCAGGTGTAAAAAATGTCATAGTTCTTTCATGTCACAGTTTGACTTCTATCACAATTCATGCAACCTAATAAAAACAAATAACAGCCTACTGGGGGGAGAAAACATTGTGAATGGATTGATTATATCTGCTGTTCCCCACGTCATTCCATAAGAAACAAACAAAAACTCAAATATTTTAATGTATTTTTGATACGATGCATTTGGATGTAAAAAATCAAATATATGTGCAACTGTGTTGTCAGGTAATAGCTGTAAATCAGGCGATGCACGTAAGTGCAAGGAGTTTTATGGGAATATGTGGTTAAAAACAAACATTCATATTTAACATATGACGTGTTTATACCACGGTGAAGTTATTCTTCATCTTAATCACTATATGTACTTCTAAAAATTTGCTGTCCCAAAAGATTTCTGAAATAGAACAAACGATGTAGTGACCTTATGATATTACAAATCATATGCGAAAACAACATAAATTTTCCACTTTTTTGTTTTTTCATCAAGAGCTATGAGTACTTATCAACCTTGACGAAGTCTCTTAGTAGTTAATAACCGCATAGTTGATAAACTAGATTTGAAATGGCCTCAATGTCATGCCTATTAAGAAGAAACCTGTACGGGGTTGCGCAACAGAACTAAATATCACTATTTGTAAATCTAAATTTTGTAATTTGTTTTTGTACGCTGTCGTAGCTGCAATACTGGTGTGGAGCTGTTCTAAGAAAACCCACTGTCTTGCAATTAGTTACATAACCTCTAAAAATTACTATGGGGCACGTGGCAAACATTATGCACTGCAATTGATGTTGCCTGATGCACGCAGATGCAAATTTTATAGTGACAAAAATGCATTTAAAACTAATAACAGTGATTAGTAACGCACACAAAGATACGTGCCTAATGACATTGTAAACAGGCACATAAATAGTAATTTAAGTATAAAAAATTCAAGTGTATGCCAGAATAATTTTAGAAATATATGTGGCGCAACTGTCATTGTAACAATATGTACTTTATTTCGGAAAAATGCATTTCCACATTTCCAACAACAGAATTATTGATAGTCCTGCCTACGGGCCCTGAATTTTTTTTGATTCACTTGTTATTATTTAATGTTATAGAACTGTTTAATGGCATATTAATAAAAGTACACTTGTAAAAAATGAAGGTTAAGTTATGAATAGGAACTTTTCGCTGAGAAATAGTTCCTGAAAAAAGTAGAAAATGTCATCGTTATTTCAAATTCGACAAATTTTCTTTGTTTTTACTTTCGTTTATTAGTTTTATATAGTCAAGCGCTTGAAAATATGCTGATATTGCTAGATTTTTAAAATAAAAGCACTGAATTTCTTAATGTTTTTTATTCTTAATAATATTGTGCATTCATTATGAAGTCATATATAAAGAATTCTGTTTTGAAGATGACCATAGCAGATACCTAACTCAAGACTCCAGTCATTGTCATGTGCCTCAGTGCATTCATGCATTGTTTAATGTGTAAACATTTTCAATATTTATATAAGTTTAATATTTGTATATTTGAATATTTTAAAGCTTTCTGGAATTCAACACTTGAAAATTAAAAACTCAATCCCTATTTGAACGTATTTTGCATTATTAAACATTCATTTATCAATTCAAGGCCACCCATTCAACTTAAAAACCCGACGACGACATCCTCTTAATATGTATTTAATATCCCTTAATTATTTCTTACTTTTTTGGACTGGAATGTCGCGTGTTTCAAAATAGTTGTTTTTCCCAAGCAAGAACTACTTTTTACCGGTAAGAAAATGCAAATTGTACGCTTCTATTACGTAGCCACTCCATCTACAAAAAACGATTGTTTAACAATCCATCAAGCTAGGTCAGGAGTGAAAAAGCTCGTGTCAAAAGCATTATTTGCGTCATCTCAATAAATGCATCGATATTAAGCAAATACTCCGTGAATAAATAACTGGGTATGCGCCAACCTTGGCAACACATTTACACTGAAGATGGTAATTAATTTGTTAATTAATACACTTAAGTCAGTCGTTGAATTTCAGAATCCCATGTCTTAGAACCTTTTTTGTTCTTACAGGTTTAGTAGAAACTGTGTAGTAGACAAAGACAAAAGAAATCAGTGTCGATACTGCAGGCTTAGGAAATGCTTTAAGGCTGGTATGAAAAAAGAAGGTAAGTCAAAAAGGGCACCTCTTTTTTATTATTCTAAACGTCCAATATCTTCAGCTGTACAAAATGAAAGAGACAGGATAAGCTGCAGAAGACCAAGTTATGAAGACAATGGGCAAGGGAACGGCCTTTCCGTCAGTTCTCTGCTCAACGCTGAAATGTTGTCAAGACAAGTTGGGGCTGCTTTGGAGGTAAGCGTGAAAATTAAGTTGAAGGACCTGATCGTCAGAATCCAACTGGCCTTTTGCAAACCGTTGAATTGCGTTTTTGTTGCAGCAAATGGGTTCTTCCCCCGTCAATGACTACGATCTAAGTAATAAGCAATTAGCCAGTATAAATGACGTGTGTGATTCGATGAAGCAGCAGCTGTTAATTTTAGTAGAGTGGGCCAAGTACATTCCTGCATTTACAGAGCTCCAATTGGATGACCAGGTTAGAATTAATAAATTTCGATACGACCAGGTTGGAAGGTGTATCTCAGATCCAAATACATCATCCCCAGTTCTAGAATTTTCGTAAAAATAAATTAAAATGCGTTTTGGCTGTTCTTCATAGGAATATCACGGGCCGTGTTGGAACAAAGCCAGCATATTTTTTTGTTGAAGATGTTCGGCGAGACACGCCTCCGTTTGCATTTTTGTCTGATGCAATTTACAGATTTTAAAATAAACTATCAATCGCCATATAGGCAATTGAATAAATTTATGTATATCAAGAATATACAATTCGTTCGGAACATCTTCAGAGTTAACAAAACTAACCTTGTAGGGGTAAAGAAAAATCTAAATGCATATTGTTTTCCAATTTTCAATTTTTGTTTCGTAGTTATACATACCCACACAAGAAACGTAACCTATTCAACTAAAAGAGAATTTCAACATTTTATGCAAATCTAATTTGGAATTCGATTATGTAGATGAAAATCAACGTCAAGCAAATGTAAGAATGCAGACAACGTGAAACTGATTACATAACATTACTAATTATAAAATATTAAAATGTGTTACTATTTCTTAGTCGTTCTTGTGGCTATTAAAAAGTGAATGATTGTGCATGCTTTAAGGTCACTGTATATTCTATTTTAAAAATGTATTAGGTATTGCAAATTCACATTTTTATGTGCTCGATTAGACCATAGTAAACCATATTGTCTGTTCCAAGAATTTTGGAATATACAACTTGCGCGACCCTTACAATTGATGTAGCCTAAATTAGTTTAATTTTGTAAACATGATAGAGTATTCTGTAATTTTGGCGTTAAGATCAAATTGAATTAAGAGTCTACCGGTAGTGCTGTTACTAAGATTGTTTCTTTACCTTTCCCAGTTCACACTCTTCGGAAAGCATAACTGGTTGCTCAGTCCCCCAATGCTGCTTTTCTAAGGTGTTCTTTAACCTGTTGATTACTCTAGCGACGTATAGGGATAGTACAGATAATTTGATCTTTTTCTCCTTTTTTGCCGAATGGGAGAAAAGAAGCTGACAGTGTAAACGGCGAAATGTTAAGAAACAACCTTCGATAAACACTGTGGACAACGACTTTAAAGTGTAACATTAGGGAATCGACTCCCAATATTTGCTAATATAACTGCACCAAAACTTGAATAATGTGTAATCGGGATTGACAGCTTCAAAAACTTCTTTCGAAAACTTTCCGGGTTTAATATTTTCTTCAAATTGCTAATGTAATTGTTAGGTATGTAAGGAAGGGCGGTGGTAATTGGCATTCTCTTAACCAGGTAGCGTTGCTGAGGGCACATGCTGGTGAACATCTCCTTTTGGGACTTGCCCGTAGATCCATGCACCTAAAGGATATCCTCTTGTTGGGCAACAACTGTATTATTACGAAACATTCCCCAGGTAAGTGATGCTCTAGAGTTTAACTGCTTGGGTATCAACAGCAAGCCATTTTTGCGTGTGGAAGATTCGGAATTGATGTAGTTGTTGTGTTCGTCGGTAAGGATTAGTAAACTCAGCAGTTTTCTATTTCAGTGGTAAAATAAAAATACTCTTCTATCATGTGTTAATATATACGTTCCTCCAGGAAGCCCGTTGATGTTGTAATTTTCAAAATTTCAACATACTTTTAAAAATGTGATGTAAATTTCGTCCAATAGATGAAAAGATGCTGATTTACTTAGTTTACCTAGTAGTAGCTTGTGAACGTGTTTACCAAGAAAGCATATTACAGTATCGTTTACCACTGTTTGTTCAAAAGGGAATAGAATGATTACGCTAATTTAATTTTTATGTCCCTGAAGGAATGAATATTCAGGTAGATCATGTGTCCCACTTGCATGCATGTGTCATCAGCACGCACGTGTTTTGTTAATTTTTTATATTTGTAGTGTGTGCAATATTGGTGACTAATGATCAGTTTAGTTACAAACATGTGTTCAGAATAATACGCGTATCTAATTAGTCCATTATTAAACTTTAAAAAAACTTATTTTTGAATATCGACCTGTCAGAAGCAGTATTAGTAACCATTAATTACTTTTCAAAAATAGCAGAAGGAAGGAAATATTTTGCAAGTTTATATCTTAAGGATATGTTCTCTTTTTTTTTCATTGATCAATATTGATAGAATCGAAATTTTGGTGATTTTTTCTTTAAATTCAAGTATATAAAGTACGTTTTTTTTTTCTATAATAACTGTCAAAGTGTTACAATGTTGGTAGATATGTGATTAAAACGCTAGGAAATTTTTATACCTCGTGTTGGTAGAACTTTTTCAAAATTATGGTTATGTGTCAATTTTGAATGTCAAAGTTACTTAATTTGAAATCTTGACAAATTAATTTTTTAACATGGAATCATCATCATCATCAATAAAATCGGATAAAAAAAGAAAACCAAGAAATATTTTAATTGCAAAAATGAAGCAAGCGATATTAAATTATGACATATATGTCAAAATGACAAATCATTTTTTTAGTGAAAGAAAAGAACTAAAAAGCTATGTACCAACATTATTAAAACTAGGGGCCCTGCAGGAATGCAACTTATCCCCTAGAAAGTTGACCTTGAAAATTATTATAGAAAAAAAAGTACTTTATTTACTTTGGTTTTATTTCAGTATAACTGAGAAATATGCACTTCTTACCTTTGTAAAAATACTTTTTGGAAATTAAATATATATAATAAATGTATTAGTATGGGCATTTTCCGTGAGATGCTTAGGTTGCCTCTGTGGTTGCTTTGTTTTCTGCTTCTTCCATTCTTCTTCTTTGTATAATTGAATAATTACTACACTTTTAAAAGTTTTTTGGCAGTTAATGATACAAATTGATGTAACTGAAATAGTATACCATTTTGCTTATAGAATGTGCTTTTTAAATTATTTCAAACATTTTTGTGTGAAGCTATGAGGATTCAATACTTGTTTTATATTACAATTTATTATGTCATTTCCTATTCTTCTTCTTTATTGGGCACTGTGTACAATATGTTTACTATGCTTTTTCTATCTTGTCTCTTTTATAATTTTAGTAATTATTGATGAATGTGATTGAGATTATGATCTGCTTGCGCTTTTGTACATCTTATAAATCGTTTTTTATAATGTTCAATCACATATAATATGGATTCTGATCGAGTTCGCTAGTTATTTAAAAGTTTAAAAAACATGTTTGCGCATTTATATGTGGGGAATCGATAGTCATCTCGTTTTGAAACTTAATGTTCCCAATTCATAAAAAGCATCCATAGAATTTACAATTATAGTGTAGTGTTCTATAGCGTTTCTTTAACATCGTATCGTGGTGATTTCAAGAACGGTTCGGCTACTTTAGAGAAAACCATTGCATGTCAGTAGTGTCTAAAAACAAGCAATTTAACAAACCAGCAAGTAGTAAGTTGCATGACGAAGCTTCTTAAACCTGTTATTAGTAGGTATTGATATCAAGGCTGGGATTCAAATTGCGGGAAACCTTCGAATAATTGCATATTAAAGAATTATGTATCATTTTCTTCATTTTTTCTTGATAAGTTGAGAGCCGCTTTTATATTTAGATTACTTCTTTTTTTAATTGCTCCTCGTGCGTATATAATTACTAATTAAAATTAAAACGTAATTTCAACAGTTTACTGTTTTTACAAAAACCGCGCGACTGCGATATTGCCAAAATGTAGCTGAATATGAAGTGTGGTTGCTTGAAGTTAGTGATTAGTTAAGAGGTGGTGGTTAAACCAAACAGCCCCTGTATTGCATTGTGTGTTGCGAATCTTGAGCAATAACACCCAAGCTGGCCAACTCACACTCGCTTAAAATGGTTATTGGGAAAAGTCTTGGCAGGGTACATTTTGTCCCTACTTTAATTACGACCGAAGCCCATTACAACACGCTTACTAAAAAATATAACGAAACCTAACCTTGTAATACATTACGATACTGATGCCATTATTTGTGATTGTCAAATTTACATACTTGCTCAATCTCGTAACAAGTTTTTCGAGTTTTGGACGTAATTTACTTAACTACTTGTAAACGAAACCCAAATTGCCGTGTTTGTTAAATTACCTGACTTATTCGTCATTGAATGCAAGATGGTTTAAACGGAGCACGATTTAAAACTTTTATTTAGATCAGGATGCTTACAGGAACATTTCTTTTGAGTAGTCATGTTTTGTGTGTTTACTAAACCAAACGCATGTTGGATTAACCCACATCTAGATGTACCGACATGAAATAATGTAGTGTATCGCGTCTTGAACGCAGTGGTGCTGTTGCCAGACTCGCGAGTCTCTCCCGATTTGGACATATCCAGGGTGGGCATCCGCATCATGGACGAACTGGTGAAACCCATGACAGAAGTCCAAGTGGACGACACCGAATTTGCTTGCCTTAAAGCCATCGTCTTCTTCGATCCTAGTAAGTATTCTTTGGAGACCTTTTGGGGATCCTGGTAAGAAGTTAGACATTTATTTTTCAATATCTCCATGTATCTTACGAAAATTATATGTTCGACCACTTATTAGAATTGCAGAGATACATCTGAGTTAGACTGAAAATTCCACTTTCAGAAACCCCGTCAGTTAAGTTTAGTAACATTAAAATGGCCTAAGTTTTTAAATCAATTTAAGGGTAGAAAAGTTTAATGTTACATAGGTACATTATATTTTTCTTCCTAATCAACCATGTTAACATAACAACATAACACTGAAATGTATAGTTGGATCAGATGTTACTCGACAATGGCATCTACGAACACGAATTATTAATCATTAGCTGCTTTCGCATTACACATTAGAGTGCTCTGGAGTGCACCAGAGTAAGTTACCTCGCGTTCGAATTTCAACATAATTTTTGGAGTAACTAACGCTAGTCTTCCTTCCCCTGCCCCCTTAAGCCCCATGAAAATTTTAGGTGCAACAAGCCCTGACATGCGCTGTTGTGTTATTTTGAATCAGCTGTGAAGCTGTCAGATTTAACCGCCTTTTTGACTAAAAGACTAATAAAAGAATCGGTATTTGTACTGTGCTGTATACGAAATATTGACAATCTTTCTGCTTATTTTAAAATGTGATTGGAATGTTTTATCATCATAATGATATGTTCGACAAAATTCTTAATTTTCAGCAGCTGACCTTCACTGAATAAATTCGAGTCTGAAGAATCAAAAATTCTCAAGCTATCCGCAGTATCAGCTAAATTTACTGTAATTAACAGATTTTTTTTTAAATTTAATTATTAATTATATTTCAATGAACTTTTTACTACGAATTAAGTTCTTTAAATCCATTTTGAGCGTAGTCTGCATATACCCCCCTTATTTTAAACGTTCAATTCAAAAGTTAGGTTATGTATTTTACCCGAGAGTAACGCAACGTCTGTTCGAATTACAAAGCAACACACCCCAGAGTAATTCATGTATGTTAAAGTTATTAGAGTGGGCCAATCAATCATTTATCAAGGAAGCGCTGAAAACAAAGACGAAATCGTTGATTCGAATAAATTTTAATAACTGTCAAAACCGTCTTTTGTTTTCAGCGCTTCCTTGATAAATGATTGGCCCACTCTAATAACTTTAACATACATTTTCGAAACTTTGGGACTGATTATCTCAAAAGTTTTCCTCTTAAGGTCGTACTTTTTTGACATCTGCGTACTCAGAAAAATGTGTTCTATCCAAATCCGTGAAGAAAAATAAGGGTTGCAATTTAAAAAAAAATGCCGATGACGTTACAGCTCCAAAACAAAACACGATCAAAATATGCCATTGGCGTAAAAAAATGGCATTTTAAAAAATAAGGTTGACGTGTCCGAGGATTTTCTGTGAAAACCCTTCTAAAATGTTTTATCGAATTTATTCCAAACTTTACGACCTCACTGTATATAAAATGTAGGCTATCAGTCATTAAATATGTATTTCCCATAACGGCGTTTACTATCTGATAAATATGTATTAATAAACGCGATTTTATAAGTATTGATGTAGGCGTGAATACATAATACATTCCCGACGTGTCACGCCCATAAAACATTGTATGAAGTATCTCAAAGATTGTTACTAGCGACAAATAATACAACTGTAAAATAAAAACATTAATTCAAACTTAATTGTTCCTTTTTCTGAAAATTATTCTGTTATTCAGGGACAATGCGGAAGCGTTTTATTTAAATTTGTATAATTAGCTTTTTATTTGAAGCAAGTAAAACGTGTGTATATTTTTTTCAAAATTTGTCGACGTTGCTGTTCTTAATAGTGATTTACGATACAAGTGCGTAAAGCTAGTCTTTAGTCACGAGTGGGGCAGAGTTAAGACGTGAGTGAGCGAACGTTTTAAGGCCCGTGAGTGACTAAAGATGCTTTACGCATGTGTATCGTACAATATTTTATCTACGAGAGGATCTAGAAAACACTGTAAATATAAAAAATTATTTTAAATTTAAATAGTATTACTAGCAATTGGTCGTAATTTTGCATGGTTAGAAATTTAAACACGTTGCTACTGACGACCTGACTAATGAAACCATGTTATTAAACAGTCGTTTTACAAACTTAAAACTGCCAACCAAAAGTCAATTTTATACACTGTCTTAGATAAAAATTATTGTTAAAACCCATAAATATTGTCATATTACATTTTAATTTGTTAATATTTAAAATCCCACGTTTAAGTTGCAAATAAAATCTTTATACATAGATATTCGTAACTAACTGAAGCGCACATTTTTATAAATCCATAAGTGTAAAAATCGATTTTTTTTCTACAACCGTCAAAAAAGTTGATATTTAGGCATTGCTAGCGATACGCGAAGTTTGCCTCTTTCTAACCTCGCAAAAATAGGTTAGTCATTTTACGTTACAATTGGCGACGTAAAAAAAGGCATTTCGCGCACTAGGGCGCGAAATAATATTGATATCCTTGTTTGGCGGTAGTAGAAAATATATTGTTTGTATTTCGTGGGCGAAATGAGTGTTCATTAGCGAATTATTTTTTTGCCTAAACCTGATGGTCTCGGTTAAAAGTGTAACCTTCATGCGCAGCAAAAAACACTCATTTCCCGTACTTGGTACAAAAATAGCTATTTCCCTTGATCCTTTATTTATGGGTTTCATTAATGTGATAGAAAATCGTTTATTAATGACCCCTATTAAGGAAGGATTCTCTATTAATAAAATCGTTTACTAATGACCACTATTAATGAATTATTTCTATTAATCAACGATTTTAGAATAGTTACTGAAAGATGCCATTAATTATAATTAGTTATTTATGTACTAAGACCAGTATTAAGATGTGTTAAGATGCCTGTTCGAGGGTGAGAAGGTTATAAGACCGAAGGCCTCCGGGCCGAGGGTTTGTAAGTCGCCCGACCGCATAAATATCAAGTAATGCCCGTGGTGTATACAAAATGTTGTCTTTACTAGTGTTCTTTAATAACTTAAATAATGGATTAAAAAGTAGATGTCAACCACTGCTCTGTACGCATCGACGCTTCGAAGTACCTACGTGATTGTTCCGTGTCATAGATATAACCAACAAATAATGTATGCACTAATAACACATAACATTTAGAATTTGTCATGGAATAAAATGAGATTTTCTCCAATTCCAATTTAATAAGACACGATCAACTCATGTGTTATTCGGCGATTAATAATCTCAACAACAAAATGTCTGGATTATTAATCCCTCTCGTTTAAGACACTTAATTGTTAAATACCTATTAACAAATTCGATCATATTAACTATATCTATAGTGAATTCGTTTGGGTATTTCGTATTATTAACGAAAAAGCAGCTGTAGGTATAAATTTCTTAGAAATAACGTCATATCCAAAAATTTGAATACTCGCGCGCATCATTTGATTCCATTACAAAGAACTGGTTTAAGCTAATTTATGATGTGGTTACACTAACAGCAATCAAACGTTTAACGTCTTGGTGACAGTCAGTTGGATATAAACAATTTCTCAACGTGCTCTGCCGTTATGTTCCTGCAAAAGTAACTTAAAGTAAAATATTATAAATGTGTTGCAATCTCTAATTATTATTATTCTGACCTGAACTCGCCGCCGTCGATCCTTGTAATTCAACCATTCTTATTTTTATATTTGTTTTTTTTTTTGGAGCTGTAACGAGATGGTAGCCTCGCAAATATGTATAAAAACACATACTAATTGTAAGCAAAAACATTTCTAAACGCTTCTAGAAATAACTAGCTATGAGCTTGCTCAAACGTAAATATGTTTGCAGAGTCCCTACACTAAAAGAATGTCCCAACGATTTGTCTCAAAACTGAATTATACCGGGTGATTATAAATGCTTTTCCATCAAGTTCTCTTTGAAATATGTGTTGTATGAATAATATGTTGGTTAGCAGGTTAGTTTTGCGTCAGTTTTGAAACAGACTGACGCAAAACCTAACCTGCTAACCAACATATTATTCATACAACACATATTTCAAAGGGAACTTGATGGAAAGGCATTTATAATCACCCGGTAGTTTGAGCAAAAAGAAAGTTCATCAACGATGCCTTTGAAATTTTGAGGTCATGTGTATTATAACATCAGAAAATTATACCTAATCGTTGTCACTGACATTTTATAGACAGTTGCTAATATCGCAACGTGATCATACCCGTGACCTAGACTTCCCGTAATAAACGCAACGGAAATATTTCTAAAGTCTGCAGCGGAAGAAGAAGATGCTAACTTCATTTTGTGGCAAATGTCAGATGACAGTTTCATATTTTCTGGTGTTATAATACACATGACTTCAAAATTGCAAAGGCACCCTTGATGAACTTTCTTTTTGCTCATAAGATAACTTTATAACCGCAAAAATGGCGTTAAACAATTAGTTTATGTATACTTATTACATAACGACGACTTAAATAATTGTATAGTATAGGCAACTAATTATACACATGCGTACACATATAACAAGATAAAAAATAACTATGTCACAATACAATTAACAATGTAAAACGACAATAACAATGCAACTGATAACACCAAATACCACCCGAAACCGCTTGTCGCATCTGTCATACGTAGAAAGTGAGGTTAACATACGCATGATAAGTATTTAAACGTAATGGCAGTTGCGCTAATCCTCAAAACTCTAATTCAGAAAAATACAGCTACAATGATATTAGGCCAAATATGTTCACATAGGGCAGCAGCGCTCAAAATCTTTCACGTCTCTTTTAAAATCATCTCGACGTCTAGTAAACGTCACAATTTTTAATATAATAATTACAAGTTCTGTAATTATTTATATTACGAGGAGCGTTATTGCAATACCATCTGACGAGCGAGCGAACGAGACCGCAGCTCTCCCGCGTGACGTTATTGGCAATTAGGCCTTCATGTGCTGACGCCTTGTTCTTCATGTGGTATTGGTTATTGCCACATCCCCCTTCAGTCCGGACCTTGCTCCGAGCGATTTTCACCTGTTGGGTTTTATAAAAAAGTTCTTTGAAAGCCAACATTTTAGCAGTGACGATATAGTGGGCAGGTTGTCCGAGAGCGATCAAAATCATTTTACCCCATTTCGAAAATATTTAGTCAATTTAAAAAATCGTCTGTTTGGGTACCAAAACCAATTTAAAAATATATTGATTTGGTAAGTGGTAGGTTGACAAATGGAATAATTGTGAATATGTGGACTAATCTAAGACACTAATATTTTATTTTCTATAAAGACCCCTGTCAAACACGTCGGGACGTGCATTTGAGAACCACTTTTAAGATACTTGATTTTAATTGCTTAGAAAAACGAGTTATTGGTACCTTTGTGCTAAATGTGTTTCTTCAAATCTCTTGAAAACATTATTTTTGAGGTTGTGGCCATATGCTTCTCTGATTATTGTTGATGAGCGATGGCAGAACTTCTCTAATTCATGTAATTATTATGGTTAAAAAGTCTTGCGATGACTATATTGGAACAACTACAAAGAAAATTTTGACGATTACGCTTGCCTCAAATTGCCAATGTACAATAATTCACCTAGATCAGCGGTTCCCAAACGTTTCAACTTACGTACCACAACTTACATTTCTGTATGATTTGGGTACCATGTAGTCCTCTGTCAAACCCTTTTCTTTTAGATATTGTTGTTTTGGAATACGATTACGTACCACCCAGAATGCTGCGCCGACCACAGTTTGGGAACCGCTGGCCTAAATTCTGTATAAGCACTAGCCCAAAGCATTGCGAACTCTACAAATAATTGTAGTAATTGAAATATCTTAATTATTTCGATTAAAATATGTTAATTTATAATGTCTTGGTATTTGTCTCGAGACTGTCCGGCATTTTTAAGTTTTTTGGTATATATGTTTAAATTCTTAAGTGACTATTTTTAGATTACATGACACAGTAATTAATACAAGGTCATATTTTTCAAGTTTTAGTAATTCAAGGTTTTGTTTAATCAAAATTGGAATGCCCTAAAGAGTGATCACTTTTTCAAAATAGTATCTTCAACTGCTGTTTCATTCGTGCAAATTTACCTAATATTTGGAATGTAGTTTATAAAACAACACTTCAAACATCTATTTTAAATTATTGAGTGGTGTTTTACAGAAGAAAAACTAGGTTTTAATGACGCACATTCAATAAAATAGCATTTGACTACGCAAAACTGGCGCGTAATGACGTCAGTTCGGTCCCCTGTCAACAATCGTTGTGAATCAGAATCGAATTTGGTTCGATTTCAAACCCCTCTCTAGAGCACCCGTTAATTGTGACGATAATCATGGTCAGCGAAGTCCCAAAATATCTCAAAAGAAATCAAAATGCGTCACAGTAACGTCAATAAAACCCATTTTTTTAGTTTATAATTTTAGCTTCTTGTCAACAGAATGCACAAAATTTTCCGTGCGATCATATCAGATCGTTTTAAGTTGATTAAATTATTATATTTGTTAAATCACACAGAAAATTTCTTGTTAGAACTGGTTGCCAAGCGAGTTGTTCAAATTACCTGCCAAATATTAATTTATGAAAATAATACAGACGAAATTTTAATGTAAAAAAATATGAAGATAATTTTCCAACATAGATGAATTGTAAATTATTCTTCACAGTACTAAAAATCTAAAAATAAAATAACAATAATAAATAATAGACAATAATTATGTTAATGCTTCGAAAAATAAACATTAACATGACCTTAATCAGATAATGTTTAATTTTTTAATATTTTTTGTGTTAGTCGCTAATTTCAAAATAATTAACCCACTAAAATTTGATTCAACTCCAGACCCAAGGTCCCTTTTTATGCACATCGGCGATATCGTAAATTAGTTTGAGGCCCTGATTTGCATTCGAAAATATTTATCGAGCAAGTGAATTTACATCTTGATACAGTTGCTTCTTGCGAAGGACACACGTGTCACCTTTTGATTGGAAAGATTTTCAACAACGCTCGAATAAACGCAAAAGTTGCTAAAAAGTTGCCTTTAATTAGTCCCGGAATTTCCACCTCTTGCGTCAAGGTGAAGAAACGTCCTCTTGCGGCTTTGCCTACTGTAAATTGTGGTGTTTTGTGTTTGGCTTACATAAGATGAATATGTTATTTGGCATCTGTCATTATTTTTTCAGACATCCGGCCTATACCTGTAATAAACAAATAATCAGTCACGCGGCGAATATGAGTTACAACTTCATATGGAAGAAGCACAAGTTAGGGCACTAAACTGCTTAATCATGGATAGGCTTCAACCACGCAAAATAGCATGATGTAGTTTTAAAAAATTTTCTTGTAGGTATATCACAGATTAATAATTTACGTTTGGGTACCCATCATTCATGTCATTTTCCATTTCGTTTCCCATGAAAGACGGTCGTCTTTTTCTTCAACGATCCTTATTTTCGTTATTATTTGAAATGTTGAAACACAAATTATGGAATGCTACATATTATGTAATCAAGTTGTTTTTCTGAGTTTAATATATTAGAAATACAGGGAAACATATGTATAGCGGAAGCTAAAAATGCAGAGGGAGTGTTCGTTAAACAGAGATGTTACAAAGAGAAAATAAATTGCTATAAGTTTAATTGCATTAATTAATGAAAATACTTTTATACTATACTAAATTTCAAATAAGCATGCAGTAGTTGGAACTAAGTAGTAATCATAACTATAGCTATGATTGGTCGAAACAAAGTCATTACAACCGACTTCCGGGATTGGACCGTGTCATGATTGAGATCGAAGAACTCAACGTTTCGCCCACTTTCGTAAGGGGCTTCATCAGGAGGGAAAATCAAAAGAGCACGGTAACTCAACGTGTTAACCACGCCAGAGGCGAAACTCTTTGCAAGGAAAGGGATAGAAGAGCACGGTAACTCAACGTGTGAACCACGTCAGAGGCGAAACTCGAGTTTCTTCGATCTCAATCATGACATGGTCCAATACCGGAAGTCGTTTGTTACTTAATGACAATGGCCGTTAAAGCCTCAGAAATCATTATTACAACCATCTGAAAATCAAATATTTTTTCAAAATTGTCAATTTGACATTCGGTATGAATCCTAAGGACATCAAAGGAAAACTGATAAATAGTGGATACAAGAAGCTGACCTACAATGTTTATTTGAATTATACAGGACGAAATTATTGGAAAGCACAAGCAGTCATACAAACTTATATTTTCCTAGTGTAAAATTGAGTTTGCGTTCAGAGCGCCATCTACAAAATTCGTTATACACACAACCAGGGGCGTAGCTACTGCTATATCTGCCGTATCAATGATACAGGGCCCACGAGCCAGGGGGTCCATCAGCACCAAGATCTATTTTTTTTTCAAACGATAATGTATAAAAATACTGGGGTGGTGCCGTCTAAAGTGCGACACTGTAGATATATGTAAACGGTAAACTATGATTTACACATCTTTTTACGTAATATCTACGTTAGTAAAAATAGGTAATAAAATTTTACTTTTCAACGAATTTTTATAATATTTCGTTTTGTTAAAAAATAAAAATTTAGTTCGTATTTTTTCGTAAATTTATTTGATAATACCCTGATGGAGTGGGGGTGGGGGGCCCACTTGGCAGTTTATGATACAGGGCCTGCTGATCTCTAGCTACGCCTCTGCACACAACATACAAGCTGAAGAAAAAGATTGTGGGACTTATTCAAGGGTGGACTGACAACAGTTTTTCTTACATTTCTTGTAATGAGACGCTAACTCGAGAACGACATAACCTATCAGGTTGATTTTTACGTATTTTTTCGATTTGCATTCGTATTACCAGTAATAAATATTAAGCCGTTACCTAACTACGCTATCTGTGTCCCAGGTTTTTATTTTAAGTTATCGAAAGACGCGGATACAAATCTATAACTCTTCTCACCTTTAAATCTGAACTACCACATTATTGGTGCTGCCTGCATCATTCATAGTCTCCGATAACGGTATCAATAAATCGCCGACTCGATTTTAAACCGATTTTCTCCGTCTAGACTTCGCAATTTTTAGTTTCCGTCTCCTTTGCGTCTCTTTGGCTCAAGTCGTAGCACATATGGCGCGGTTTTGTGTACAACAAAATATCATAGCGTCCATACCGCATCGTTTCAACAAATTACGAAAATTAAAATATACACCTATCACATTATATTAGACCATTAAATTAATAATCTGTAATTAATTATCATCGTTTTTTCGCGGTACAGTGTTTCGTCAATTCCGTTTCCCTTCTTAATTCTCTTTATCAATGGATTAAAATATGGCTATACATGATGCGCTCAAGCTTACCTTTTTTGGAAAAATTAATGCTTATATGATGCCTAATATTAATCAATTGTAAAAATGTGTGAACTAAGGGATGTATTTTGTCCGTTCAGATGTAAAAATAGCGTCTGTGCTCTTAATGCAGAGTGTCTGTTATAGGCAGGTAAAAATACGTACTAATGCGGGAAACTTCAACTTGTTCATTAAACGGTGGTGGCCGTTAAGAGAGGGTGTTTAACGGTATTAGGCCGGTATTAAGCATATAACGGACGAGGATAAATTTTGTGGCCGAGGCTAACACATTATCCGAGTCAGTTATGTTATATGTAATATCGGACGTATGTTGTTTAATAGTTTTCGTAATATCTACTACAATTGGCGAATTTTAAGGTATTCGATTTTAATTTAAATGAACCTTAGTAATAGTATATAGTATTCACGTAATTTGGTAGTGTAGCAACGGTTATTATAGCTATTAACATATCTAGGAATGTTATGAGTATCATAACTGCCGCAGATGTATTGAAATCCGAGCTTGCAGAGCGAGGATTTTAAAACATCTAAGGCTGTTATGATTCATAACATCCGTGGTTTGTTCAATAGTTGATCGGTTGCCATGTACGGTAATGGACTATTACCCTACAGATCAGTTATGACTTCGTTGCCAGCCTACTTTTGTATATGTAAACAAGAAACTAATACCCTGCAACCGATAAATTAAATAACGACCGTGACTGTTAAATTTTAACGGCCTTGACTGTTATGAGTGTCATTTCGATCAATCAGACACTGCTGAGATACTACAATTAACATGTAGGTATTATAACATTAAAAATGAACTGTTTAATTTACCTTGTATAAGGCCAGCAGGTCTACACGTCAATTACGCGGGTTCGCGGTAGTAAAAAAGTATTCTATCCAAACTGAATTCGACTTATAAAATACAATCCGCTTGTACGTACAGTGATTGAAAGAACACAGTACATGGTACATTAGGGCACCGCCATCTCGACGCCAGACCAATTCGGCGCTCACCAACTCGGTGCCGGGCTGTATGGTTTGCAGTAAAATGATTTAGAAATTGTAAAATAATCCTTTTAAAGGATAGTGTAATTGACTAAAAGCCGAAATCAATCAAAAAATAAAACACTAGCTACAAGGGTTGAGAAGTGAAACACACTGTATAATAATTAATTTATTTCAGTATTTCATATAAAAAACAAAATGTGATAGTGCAGTTGCTTAATTTTCAAAACAATAAAAGCGTGTAAAAAGTTATTCTGACATTTTGAGCTGGTATAGATATTTAAAGATTTATTTTAAATGTATAGCCACAGGACCTGGGATTGGCGGTAAGATGGCCGTCGCCGAGATGTCCCGGCGCCCAGATGACTGGGCGCCAAATTGGCGGCACCGAAGTGGCCATGCCGAAATGGCGGCGCCGAATTGTCTCATTCTGAGGACAACCATTTATGAGAGGAAAACAGACTGTGTACTGTATATCTCAAAAGCAGACTGTCTAATCGAAAAATTACTAATTATAATTTTTTTGTAAAATTAATGGTGATTATTTCCTTCATATCCATAATAATGCGTAATCACTGTGGTTTCTGTCAGTTTAACAATGACAAAAATTCAAACGTCAAAATTTAATCGCGGTTAAATATGTGTAATCGCTTGTGCATAATTTTAACATGATTATTAAAGGTGCTTTACCAACTGAATTTTATCTATTTATTCAGGAAATAATCACGCCGAACATCCCGCGTGCATGTAAACTAGCCTGAATAAATTTTGACGATTTTCTGTCAGAATGTTTTGCTCAGAAGAAATATATCTCGTAAATTTTCCGCTCCAAAATCCCTTGTGCTGCGCACTCGGGATTCTTGTTGAGCGGCAAATTTACTTAATATATTTCTTAGCAAAACATTCTGACAGAACACGTCACAATTTAATCGGCTATTTTAATGCACTTGGGATATTACTGTTGATTATTTCCTTCATATCCATAATAATGCGTAATCACCATGGTTTCTGTCAATTTAATAATGACTAAAATTCAAACGTCAAAATTTAACCGAGGTTAAATATGTGTCAAAATTCAATCGCTTGTGCACAATTTTAACATGATTATTAAAGGTGCTTCACTAACTGAATTTTATCTATTTATTCAGGAAATAATCACGCCGAACATCCCGCGTGCATGTAAACTAGCCTGAATAAATTTTGACGATTTTCTGTCAGAATTTACTTAACATATTTCTTAGCAAAACATTCTGACAAAAAACGTCAAAATTTAATCGGCTATTTTAATGCACTTGGGATATTACTGTTGAATAAAAAGACTCACGAAAAAATGCAGAGGCGTACGCTTTTAGTTTGAAATATCTACGCTATTGGTCTGAAATGTCAATTTAGCATCTGTTTTAGCTTGTGAAAAATATTATTAAAATACCGAATAAATTGTTTAAACAGCTTGTTTCTCGTTGAATAAGAACTTCCAGAAAAACAATCATAAACATTTGTCTTATTTTGGAACATAGATTCTTCAGTTTTCGAATAGGGCAATACCCCATAAATTGCGAATTAATAAAGGAATATTTAAAAATAATAAAAACTTAAAGAAAGTCGAAAATTTGAATAATTTATAAGGATATCATAATTCATAGTCATTAAAAACTATAAACTTTAGATTGCAGATCATTTTCTATGTTAAAGTTAGTTAGGTACTAATAAGTAAAAATGTTATTTCTGTTTTGAATATACAGGGTGTATCAACAATACATGTGTCAAATTTAACGCTTAGTAGAGCGCTTTCTATATTACATATTTTTTTATTAGTTTTTTAAACACTCCTCAAACTGTTTAGAATTAAGAATAGGTTATCTACTAAAACATATACCCGTCTGTGGTTAAAACTATGTAGCAAAATATTTCTAAATTGTGATAGGAATGTAATGTTTTATTAAAAAAGTTTCATTGTTGAACTCACAGTGACCAATTATGTTAGATACTGAACAACTCCTTTGGTTAAAATTATGGGGCAACAAAATTGAAAAGAATAGTAAAAGAGTGTCAATTACAGTTTAAATAATTATTCTGTCAAACTGGCACAATTTGTTATTGTGCAGGAAGTTTGAGACTCTAGGACAGGCCGGTCTCTTGAGAGGCGAGCATTTGCTCGCAGAGTATCTGCTCACTTGTTGCACAATAATAAAAGAGTGTCAGTTTGACAGTTTCAATCTGTCAAACTGACACGAGTTGTTATTGTGCAGGAAGTTTGAGACGTATAATAACCTGAAAATGTTCTAAGGACGCATTGTATTCTATTCGATTATTTTTTGAACAAGTTTCAAAAACAGGAACAAATAAATATTTTATTGAGAGCTCAATTTGTTTGTATTGGCCCAACTAAATGTCGTCTTCTTGGAAACAATATACAAGTTGACGAAAGTAGTGCATTGCGTTGCCTAGTGAAGTTACTCTAGTACAGGGTCCGGCAGAATGACGTAACCATTTTCAAAGTTAATTCATTTCATAATATAATGCGATATAAATTCAAATCAAGTCCCCATGCTTTCGCGATAAATAGTAATTTAAGAAAGTTGTCAAAGTGTTTGCGAGAAATGTCAGTTTAGCTGTGAATATAGAGCATTGGTCAAATATTCAACGTTCTTTTGTGGTTGAAGCTTATTTTAAAAATAACAATTCTGTTGTAACCACCCAGCGTTTATTTCGTCGTTACTTTCATTTAAATCCACGAGATGCAGTTCCTAGTCGAATAGCAATTAAAAAGTTGGTACACAAGATTCGCACTACTGCCTCATGGCCAAAGAAAAAGCAAAAGGAACAAACTCGTTCTGTACGCATACTTGAAAATGCTGAAAGGGTAAGAGCAGCTTCAAGAGTGCCAGCAGCGAGAAGGAGGTCACTTGACTGATGTAATGTTTAAAAAATAAAATTTCCGTGTTTCCTGAAGAACCTTTTGTTTGATTTTTGAATAAAAATTTAGCCGTTAACAAAAACAACTCAATTTAAAATGGATACTTCATTCTGCCGGACCTTGTATAATCGCTTTTGTATTATTGAAATGATACAAGATAACTTAACTAAATCCGGCATTCTTATTGGTTGATACCGATACGAAAAAAATAATCACTTATAATACTATGAGTAGTCACAGTTATGTTGATTATTTTTGGGGTAGTAAGTATCACAAAAGTCCATTGCGTTTGGGAACAAATAGGACAAGTTGTGGAGCAATGAGTCCTATTGCAGACGCAATGGACATGAGTGATATCACCCCAAAAATAGTCTACCTAACTTTGACTACGAGTAGTATTCGGAGGACTATTCAGTGAACCAAACCCATTTTTCAAATTAGAAAGACTCAACATTTAGTTACACGTTAAAAAACAATTTGTGCAAACATCTTCAATAAATATTTTAATTTGTTCAAAATGGTCACCTGAGTACAATAGTCGCTGCATTTCGGTACTAGTACAATAGTCACTATAATTTATTTTGGTTGGCCATGAAATGCAAAATCTAACGTTTTCATTGGTTCACTTTTGACAGATGACAGGTGAACTGAATAGTCATTATAACTGATTGAAATAATTAGACATAAAGAAATTTTTTTAAGATACATCATAATTATAAAGTAATATGCCAAATACAAAATTTAAAAATGTATATTACAGGGCTTTCCGATTTCTTTTCGCCATGTATCGTGTTTCACTTTATCTTAAATGACTTTCTGTCTTGTCAACACCTGTCAATATTGACAAATTGGAATTGAATTTGACAAACAGTGAAACCCAATTGATACATGGTGAAAAGCAATCGGAAAACCCTGTAAGAGAGCATCTTGTGAATAAACTTGTAAATAAGAATGCAAGATTTGTAATTTATTTTCTGTAAATTTAATCATTTTATACTTAAAACATAAAGTACGTTTTTTTTCCTATAAAAATGTTCAAAGTCCAGATAAAATTGGCAAAACTGTTTTTTTTTAAATTATTAGAAAATTTATTTTCGTCAGGTTTTTCTGTAAACGACTTGTGTCATTTTGACATTTAAAATTAAATGCATAAAAAGCCATTCTGAAGTGTGCAGAGGAACTGTTGGATCTGCAGCCTAAAATGCCAGAAGTAGAAGTTTACGAAAGATTACCTAAAAACAAAACTCCTTTAATGTTAGTTTTTAAATTTCCCACCAATTTTTAATTCTAAAAGTTATTAAAACAAATTCTACCAACATATAATTTTTAAAGGAATCCAAGTAATGCCAACATAAACCCTAAATTCTTTGACCTTCAAAATTTGTATAGGAAAAAAACGTACTCTACATGTTTGTGCTGTAATTGCAAGCATAAATATACAGGATGCAACCTGAAAGTAATGAAAAAGTAACATCAACTCTCTGATTGGTAAAAACTAAGGGATCACAGTTTCTCCAAAAATAGCAAACGTTATAGGTTATAGAGTACTTATTCATATTAATTTGTAATTTTTAAAATTTGTCGTAAGTGTATAATGGATATAAGTTTCCTAACTTAGAATTTTTCCTTGAGTAATGTTGTAGTGTTGCTGTATATTAAAAACTTATTAACGTCAGACATTTCCTGCATGAATCCTTGCAGTTTAAAAAAAAATTAAAACTCCCTATAATATGCTACTGATTTCATAAAAAAAAAATGAAATAGCTCATATTATGTATGTACTTTTCCTACGTATAAACGAGTGAAATTCAAACTGCAACTAAAAATAAGTAAAATCAACCTTAAACGCAAAAATTGTATCAGCAATTTTTTATTCAGTACCCATTTCAAGAATAACGAAGTAATACAATTTTATTCGCAATCACATTGTAATGTGTCAATTTCATGACATGACAGCAGCTGGGAACTAGATGATTACTTGAACTAGCCAGGAAATTATTACATACCCCGAAAAATACTACATACCTGAAGAGTGGGGTGTTTCCATGGTAACAAAACATTGAGTGGGTTGTTTTCATGGTAACAAAAATATTAGCAACATCAAGATATCTATTATTCAGAATTCAATTGTAGTTATTTTTAAAATTAGATGATTGCAAATAAAATCGTATACATACCACGGTGGAAAGTTTCATCCCTGTCTCGAGATAAAGTTAACCTCGACGCTACGTGTCTCGGTAAACTACCTAATCTCTCGACAGTAATGAAACACTTCCCACCTCGGTATGTAATATACTATTTAACGGCTATCCACAAAAGTTACAGCTTGTGTATTTCCGTGTTCTGGTCTATTATGTTTTCAAAACGGTATCTGCACTACTACAGAATTTTAATGTTCTTAAATGCAACTAATTGTGATCTCAACAGATGCGAAGGGCCTCAGTGAACCACAACGTATAAAAGCCTTGCGTTACCAAATTCAAGTCAACTTGGAAGACTACATTAGCGACCGACAGTATGACAGCAGGGGCCGGTTTGGAGAACTGCTTCTAACACTACCAGCTCTTCAGTCCATCACCTGGCAAATGATTGAGCAGATTCAGTTCGCTAAGCTGTTTGGAGTTGCACATATCGATAATCTTCTGCAGGAAATGCTACTTGGAGGTAAATATTCTGTGTGTGATGTAATTATGTCTGTGTTAATAATCAGGTGTAGGTATTATTTTAGGCAATATTAAAATATGAAGTTAGCTTAAACATATTGACCAAAAATACAGAACAAGTTTTTGCTAAAGCATTATTTAATATTAAGTTATTAAGACGCTGTGGCAAGTGTATTATATTAAAAAAAAGAAAACATTGAAATGTCATGGAAACAGCAACGAGTTTTTAAACAGGCTTAGTAAGAGCCCTAAATACTTGATCTAAAATACTTCATGTTATAACCCAACATTTTAAAATAATATCAATATAGTTATTAACAACATAGGCTATTAGTAAGCAATTAACAAACAAGGATAAATTTGTGGCCGAGACCGCCACTTCTAATGTATTTATCCGAGTTAGTCGATAACGGCCGTATGTCGTTGAATATTTTTCATAACACCAACAAAAATTGAAATTTTAGAGCAATTTAAATGAAAAAGTTACATACGAGTAGTAAAGGGTTTTCTGATAAGAAGTCCTCTTTTAATTATAAAAACTGTTTCGCTGCGTGTGTGGCTCGCAGCGCCATCTTGCTGGAAATAAAAATTGTCTATGTCCATATTGTCCAATATAGGCCAAATAAAGTCAATTTTCTTTCCTTGTTCACAATATACAGTGTGTCATAGGATTAATGTTGCAAAAGGTTTGATGGACTAAAAATTTTTGAATTTTATTTTAATATTGTGGTATTAAGTCCTGCTTGGTTTGAATAAACTTTAAATATATTTTCAGTTTTTAAAAAACAACTCGGCCTTGACAGTGAAGAGAAAACTATTTTCTCTTCAGGTAAACTAGGTACCCTTTTTTCTCATGATACGATAAAATTTTACTAAGAACAGTTGTTCTGAATGAGTAATTATGTCCCTATAAAAAATTTCAGAAAAATCTATTTACTTAGATTAAACCGTAATTTTTAATTAAAAAATTTCACCCTGTCTATAATGAATTTTCACTATTTCTATATGTTGTTGGAGCATATATCGTGCCATTTTCTTAAATCGTATAGCTTTTACTAACAAATGTCAAGGATTCAAGGCTTGCTATTCAACAGATCAAAAATGCTGCGAAATTTAAAATGGGACTTCTTAATGAAAAACCCTTTATTAGTAACGGATGTTAGAAAACTCGTCTTATCATAGTCACCTATGGAAAAAAATTACGTTTGGCAAAACTCAAATGTATTGTTGGTGACACCGTAAGTCTATATCAAATTCGAGGTTAGCAGGTTAGGTTTTGCGTTAGTTTTGACACAGACTGACGCAATACCTAACCTGCTAACCTCAAATTTGACATAGATTTCAGTGTCACCAACAATACATTTCAGTATTGCCAATGTTCATGTTGATTAAATATTGATAAAAAGTTACTGTTCTGTTATTTCTTAACAACGTAGGCTGTTATAGTATGTAACATTACTAGCTTGGTAAGAGGGTTTTTACTGGCGAATAGAAGGATATGACTGGCAAGCTTAGTAAATTGGCCTTTATGGGCGAGCTGGATAATTTGCAGGGAGAGTGACGTAGTAGCGAGCCCTGTAATCCAGTGAGCCCCAATAAAGGGTAATTGCAAGCGAGCCGTGTACAACGTTTTATTTCCTCTTGGGAAAGGTGCTTTAAAGTCGCGATGGCAGCATTTTACAGGCACTTGGTCTGTAAAGACTCTTTTACTGGTCAATTCAGACGACAGTAAAACTTTACAGGCACCTGGCGTGTAAAGATTCATTTACCGAGTCAATTCAGACGACAGTAATGACCGTTTAACAAGTCAAGAGGAAATAAAACCTGTTACTTTGCGTGTATTGTTGAATATTTTATTTGTTCCTCGCTTGTAAATAACTAGAAATTTACCATTTATTCAAAATGTCAAACTGACCTGACAAGCAACTAAATTCATCAATATGGCCCATATACTAAGGAAGACAACTCTGGCTTTGCACGCTATCATTTATCTATGAGCACGCTTGTAAAACTGACAGTTAACTTGTAAAGATTTTACAAGTTAGTAGCTTGTTAAAATAAACTTTCCTGATTATAGTATTTAACATTACAAGCCAGGTAAAACAGGTTTTACTGGCGATAGGATTGGGATGACTGGCGAGCCGTTAGGCGAGCCTGTCATATCCTTGAGCCAGTAAAAATGGTTACCTGGCGTGTATTGTTGAATGTTTTATTTGTTTCTCACTTGTAAATAACTAGAAATTTACCATTTATTCAAAATGTCAAACTGACAAGCAACTAAATTAATCAAAATGACATACTAAAGAAGACAACTCTGGCTTTGCACGCTATCATTTATCTATGAGCACGCTTGTAAAATATAACTGGCTAGCCAGTAAAAAATTTACTGGCTAGCCAGTTAAGAAACATTTTCAAGGTGAATACAGTGACTTGATAAATTGATGTTTACAAGTGAGGAACAAATAAATACAGTTTACAAGTGAGGAACAAATGAAATGTATAACAGCCATGGCCGTTATGGGGAACTTTACGGTTAGGTTGACAGTTCTGTTATTGACAAATAACAAGTAGGTGTTATGAAAAAAATGTTTTAACTACCTAATTAATTTATATCAAATTATTTATTAAATATAGTTATGCTAAAATTGCATCAAGAGTATTTTAATAGATACTAGGGGTCTAGAACGAACAACTGCACGTTGAATTACTGACAAATTTATATTAGAAGAGATATAGAAATGTTGTATGTGGAAGCCAATGTTAGAATATGCCTAGTCAAATATGCATCTGAAACAAAAGTAGCTTACACAAGATTGGTTTATTTATACCGCGTTTATACTGCATTTTGTTTTTATATCAGACACACGATCTCAAAACTACAGCTAACCTAACAAACCTTAACAACATTTTATATTGAAATGTTAGCTGCAACTTTTGCACTGTTTTATTTCTGATCCATTCACAAACTTCCTTTTGCTGCAGCGTTCTACAGCTCTGAGCTATCTGTTTTGATATAAATTCGTCCTAATTCGAGATCCGATATAAGGTCCTAGAACTGAAATTAGTTATGGTGCAAATGTTTATATTAGACTAGAAATGTTAACACATTTTAAATAAAAATAGCAATTTAATACTTTACCATTTTAGAATTTTAACTTACTAAACTGAAATATAGTTGACACAATTTTAGTTAAAATAATCCTAACAAAACTTTAAACGTCGAGATGTCTGTACTATTACAATTTTCCTTTAATGTAAAAACTGTGGTAGCCACTAATTAGACCTCACAAATATTTAAACATTTCTATGTAGTATATGGAATTTCTTGGGTATGTTGTATTATATAATCTAACACGAGTATGATTGAGTATTGTTTACTAACTTATAATTACCTGGTGCTTAAATGGGCAACAGATTATTATTATATTAAATCACACTCTAAAGCCATTTCTGTCCCTAGGCACCTCTTTCTGCACCGAGTTAACGCCATTCATCGTGCGGAAAAAGATGCATAGGGACAGTAAGTACAGGGCCAACCTACCCAAAATGAATAATGCACTAACCACATCTGACAAGAGCGAAAATCTAAAGGTCATTTTCCACTTATTACAAAGAGAACAATCAAAAGGGGTCTGTTACAGACTGTTTTTGTCATTTTGTAAAATATAACTTTTCATCAAATATATTTTTTAATATAAAAGTGGAAAATTATCTTCCAGTCCTTTCGATTAATCTTTCGTATACTAAACCATGACATTGACCTAATAATACTATGCATGTGCATGATAATTTACCCATACATCATTTACTAACAATACTATTGTAGCAGGTAACGGGGTGCTTTAATAGATGTAACATTAACAGCAGTGTACTAACTTTTAAGATATATAAGAGTACACTCTAAAATACAAATAGAACCACTTCCAGGTGCATCCCTAGATACATTAGGTCAGCAACAAGTATTGCCGTCCGCAGCTAACAATTACCAGAGTGCCCACAGTGATTCGTCAGATGATCCAACTACTCCTCCCTGTACAACTCAGTGCCACAGCCCTAGCGATCAGTTTTTACCAAATGGAAACCTAGCTTCGCCCCAAGCTATTGTAAACGATGGTAACTCCAATGTTCTCATCGTGCGTGATATTACACATATTGGAGACGATAAGTACCCCATGCCATTTAAACAGGAACCAAAGATGGAAACAGAGCATCCGTTTTAATTGATTAATTACTGATATAAAATTAGGATTTAGGTAAATTTGTCGTATGACAAATTTTAAATATGTTGGTAACGTTAAAGTGCAATTTTACCATTATGTGAATGAACTTTTTAACTAAGCGAAAGGTGTTACTATTCCGTGAAGCCTTTTGTATTACTAAACTTTTTAAATTGTGTGATTCCAATATTGTGCATACTATTTAGAACTTTTCCAACATTTTATTCATATTTAAAAAGTTGCAGAGATACTGTCTTCCTAACTTATTGTAATTTATGTAGCAGTTTGTAAATATTACATTTTATTGGCCAGTTATGTTAAATTACGTGCACTAAAGGGTAAAACATTACAAATTGGTCATTTTATTCTTCTGAAAGTCTCAACTATCTGGTGTTCGTACTACAGACGTGTTTTCTGTTGTTTTTTTTTTAGAGTGCAGTATTATCTATCATCAGCATAGTTTCAGATACTTATTTTCTAATTTCCATTCAAATTTGTTAATTCACATACCAGTTGCCTTGTTACACTATAATATATTAAATAAATACGTCCATACTAATAAGCCAGATATAAGAACATTTGGAAAATTTGGTTAACTAATGATTATCTTATGTATTTGTGTAAGACAGTAACGTTAGTGGTTTTTGTTTGTTCACTCATTATACAGTCAAATTGTTTTTAAATATTGCATCATTTTCAAGGATAATATGGTTTATTCATAAACCATTAGTTTTCTGTTTTTATTTCAAATTTCATATATTTTAGTTTTATCAACGTAGAATGAAATTATAGTTCCTCATATATTTCCAAATAAAATTTCTAAAAATTTATTGTTGAAAATCCTTGAACCAAAAGCAGTTCTTTAAAAAGTACAGGCATTTAGAACTGATGTAATATACTTTATCTTTACCTTTATTTCTCTTACATGTAAGTGAAGTGACCTGAGACAACTTTTAGTGCTTATTACAGGCTGTGACCACTGTTGTTGACAATATATGTTTTGTAAGAGACTGAGAAATTAGTGTCGTCGTTGTAAAACGAACGAGTGCTACAAAAGGAAATCAGTGCCTTTCTGCTTTTATTGCAGCAGCTTATTGTGCTAATGAAGGTTAAATTTCTAGGGATGATGCCAGCTTTCTAAATGTAACGATTTATGGAAATTATTAATTGTATTAGATAATGGCTCAGTTGTTTACAAGTAGATAAATTTAATTAGGACTCGTGTATGCAGTGGATTACTGCTTAAATATTTGTTATTTTAGACTGTTTCTATAGAGTAAAATCCTATTTTAAGCCACTGCAAGTTTTATCAAGTTATGTTATTTAGTCATTAGATAGTTTTGTAGGGTAAAGTAGGGTATTTTTGTATTATCGGTAAGTAATTGTTTTGTTTTTATTGTATAATGGTTTTATGGTATAGATAGTCCGCAAGGTGTTGCTCAATCTTATAGATTTAAATGTTACGAATTGTTATATTATGTTTTATATTATTATAACACGTGTTGTTATAATCAGTATGTAAGATTTCTTACTTAAAGGTATGGTGGTTTAACACATCGAAATAAAAATCACACTTTAAAAAACTTGTTTACCAATGGTGGTTTTTATTCTTATATATTTTATTGTTATTTCATTAAAAGGTAATTATTTTCTGGATATTACTATCATCATGTGTATTTATCTGTATTTTTAATTGGTTTATATGTGTATAAAGCGCTAAGACTATTTAGAGATACTGTTTCATTTGCAATTTGTTTTGTATGTTGCCACCCATATATTTTAAATAAATAGCATATTTCTCAAATATTGAAGTTTTGTATTTGTAGGGTGGTACACAATATAAATTGTAGTAGTTAAGCTTCCAAAACATTTCTTGAATGCTCCTAGATCCTATGAAATTAGTCATGAGCAAACTCGTATGCCATTTCAATGCAAATGTGTGTTATTTATCCTTTTTATTCTAGTAAACGAAAAATATGTAATTATTGTTTGTATAGGCTGGTAGTGGCAATACTAGATTTAAGTCCACTTTATTATTCGGAATAAATTGTTTTTATGTTAATGTTTTTATTAAAAATTGGAGATGCAACATGATGCAGATTGACGGTGTAAATATAAGGAAACTAATTAAATTTATATACAAGAAATGTTTTATAACCGCTACAATAGAACCTATATCACGATATAGCACTTAAAGCTGCAAGAAAAGCACTCTAATCCAAACAAAAGGAAAACAAGTTCAGTTGTATTAACCAGCCAAGAAGATAAAAAAATCATATTTATGGAATGAAAATATTCCACTTGGGTTGCAATGTAAATTCTTTCATATTGCTGTTTACGAGTTAACCTGAAGAACACCACACCACTATATGTATGCTATTTCAAAGAAGAAATAAATAACGAGGGTTTGTCTACATGGTGCCATTTATTTATTAAAACAATTCAGGGTGCTTCCAAAAAATCAGCAAATGGTTGATTACCAATGCAAATAACTCAAATATTTGTCCAGGAAATAGGTTTTATCGATCTACTTATTATCAGTGATGTTAGTCATAATTTACGCCATAAAATATGAAATTAATTAACGTCATTTGCTATTTTAAATGACCATTAATTACCAGACCACATGCAACACAACTCGGGGAATACCTGACATAGAATACCTAGCTGCTCTACTACAATATCAAGGCAGTTAACATTAAATTTTTTAGAAGAAACACGAGACAACGCGCTTGCGCACAGCTCACCAAATACATCGAAGAGTTGGTTGTCTGTTTCACTTACGCTGTGACCTCCCCGCTCATAGCCGCTAGTACATATATGGTGAAAACTGACGCAAAACCTAACCTGCTAACCTCGAATTTGACATAGACTTACAGTGCCACCAATATAAACAGATTTTAAAAAATAGTTTATTAATAAAAAATCATTCATTAATAAGGGTCATTAATAGACGATGCTCTATACAGTAATGAAACCCATAAATAAACGATGGGTGGTCCTAGATGAAATGGCTTTCTCATTCAGGTATCTAGAATACCGCCGAATGAAAGGAGACATGTCCTACCCAGTTCTAGCACTAACGGCACCTTGTACACCGCTTTTATCAAAGAAGTTACTAAACTGAAATGTACAATTACTAGACGCCAAATATTGGGTGAACCTTTCATTTCCGTAGCACATGTGGTGCACTGTGACAAGGGCTTTGCAGACAACGACCCAGTTGCTATTTTGTGATCTTTCTATTAGGACGTTAGCCATTTGAGTTATGGATACATTTGGTTCGTTTGTGCAGTGTACTAAATAGTCTAGGTGCTTCTTTTTTGGTCCGATCATTTCTTCTGTGGTCGCCTTGCACACCGATTTTGCCAATCCTTGTCCGGCGATACTGTGTTTAGCTGCCAGAAGCCTGTCGTTGATGGTCTGCCTTGCCAAGCGGCTCGTCATTTTGCACTGGAACACTTGCACAGTCCAACTTAAAGGCACTCGCCACCCTTCGCACCCAGTTGAACCTTTTTATCGAATTTGGGGACTAAATGGCACCGCAATCGCGAACCGTTGACAGCTCATCTGAATTGTTCGGTTAAACTTTACCAACGTGATGTATGGAACAAAACTGTAAAAAAATTCCTATAAACGTATCCAAAAATGCTTCCTTAAAGTTACGGGTGATTTACAAAATTGCGAATAAATTAGTAACAATTTTTATTTAAGCAGCAAGAACAAATTTCATATTGTATAGATTTGTTATTAACATGATTCATTAAATGTGCTATGTTTAGATGTTAAAGTAAATACTCGAAATGTCCTCCTTCAGCAGTAATACAGGCTTCGCATCATCGAACCACTGATTGTCGAACTCGCTCAAGAATTCCGGGACTATTCCGGACTACATGCAAACTATGTTGTATTTGGTCGCGGAGATCTTCGAAAGTAAGAATCGGCGTAGAGTGAACAAGATGTTTCAGGTGGCCCCATAAAAAAATCCAACGGATTACAGTCTGGAGAGCATGGTGGCCATGCAACTGGCCCATCTCTGCCAATCCAACAATTCGGAAAATTATTATTTAAGTACTCCCTAGTAACAAGGCTGAAATGTAGTGGAGCACCGTCATGCATGAACCGTAAGTCACGGCATGTTGCCAACGGAACGTCCTCAAGTAAGATAGGTAGATCATTTGCCAAAAAATCCCTGTAATTTGGCCCATTTAATCTGCCTGGTAAAAACATTGGTCCTATTAAATAATCGCCACCCCAAATTTTGCATGAAAAAGTTTATTGGTGTCTTGATTGTCTAATCGCGTGAGGATTTTCTGGATTGCCATTATGGAAATTAATAATTGTATCCCTAGAAAAGTTTGCTTCGTCCGTAAAATGCACAACAGATTTGAAGTTCGGATTGATACACTTCTGTAAAAACCAGTTACAAAATAGCATTCGTGGTCAAAATCAGTTGCACTAAGACCCTGTACTTACTGTATGTGGTATGGGCAGTGAACTCAATACAAACTGCAACGAGCACGGCAGTGGACGATTATGGACCCGACTGGTCCGCCTGCCAGAAAGAACAAGATGCTGTGATCCGGGGTTCTGTTCTTTTCTGTCACGTTTATTATAAACATGTGGCAGCGTACAACCTAGCGAAATGTTTTATTTTAATTATATTGTGTGGTGTTTATCTGGAGTAAATTTAAAATGGTGAAATATTGCCATGTGTGTAACTGTAGTAATGAGGAGAAACCTTATAGTGGTATCCGATTTCACACAGGGTGTTCCGAAAAATCGTTTACAAATTTTCAGGGATTGGAGAGGAAGGCAGTGAAGTAATTTTCGCTACGCAACGTATGGTCGGAAACGTCTCCTTGTTATTGAAAAAAATTATTTATTACAGATTGCTTTTTATCGTAAGTTACAAAAGTAAAAACAACAAAGTGGTACTTAACAACCATCATTCATAATAATTGCTCGAACTGTCGACCTACAACATCATTGCAAGCGTGGCAGCGACGCACCATGTTAGCTCGAACTCTGGAAAAAAATTCCTGGAGTTTCCCGGATCCTTCCACAGGCATCAATAATTCGGGCTACCAAGTCCTCCTGTGCGTTCACTGGAGTCGCGTACATTAAGCTTTTTAAATCTCCCCATAGGAAAAAATCCAGCGGCGTTAAATCAGGGGAACGTGCTGGCCAATTGACGGTCCCGCCCCTGCCTATCCAATGATTGCGATATGTCAGATCCAGATGTTGGCGTACAGCGTAACTGAAATGAGCGGGGGCCCCATCATTTTGAAACCACATACCCTACCTGACTGCTAGGGGCACGTCTTCTAATAACTCCAGCAAAACTTCTTGGAGGAAGGTTACATAAATTTCGCCATTCAGCAACTCAACACGAATTGTAGAAACTTTAGCGACGATCAACAAGCAGCAAAACACCCAACAGCACATTAAACTATGGAAGTTTATGCCTGTTGTATGCATTTTATCAATTATCGTTGTAACGTACAATAACAAGCGATATGCAATAAATCACTTTTTTTAATACCAAGGTGACGTTTCCGACCATATGTTGCGTAGCAAAAATTACTTCACTTGCCTTCCTCTCCAATCCTTAAAAATTTGTAAACGATTTTTCGGGACACCCTGTGTATTTCCATTAAAAAGACCACACACACTGAAATTGTGAGCGCACGCTGTGAGGCTTACAGATTTTAATCCACATGCACATACAAGAAATTGCTGAAAAAGGATGGTGTGCCTTCAATTTTTAATTTTCCTGTTCATTTAAAATCTCACCAAAAGTCGAGAAACAGAAAAGAAAACTCTCCTTGCAGTGGTGGCTCTTCAATACAAAAAGTAAGTTGTGTCGAACATTTGATGCTTTAGATGTACTTTATTACATTAAAAAGAGACCGTGCTATTGCACTGCAAAAATTTCATTGGATATTGCTCGCAATTATCGGTATACAGGGTGATACCTATCTAAAGAAATAATTTTGATTTTTTTGTCATTGGAAAGAAAATCGTATAACCGGAAGTATGGCGTTTACTTTTGTGATTTTTCAGTTTTTTTCGATTTTATCAAAACCGGCTCTAAATTTTTTTCAAACTTTACATTTTTATTACCTTTTTAATGTGTAGTGATGTGAGATAGGTGATTCTCCAGTTGAATACTTCTAAAATGGATTTCTTTTGTTTTTTTCTATTTTTGTATTAACTTCTTTAAATAGAACACTCGGTATATTATTACATTTTTGAATTCAGCTTAAAACTAACGCTCTATTTTGTACTGTTTTTGTAGAATTTGTAATTTTTGATAATTTTTGAAAAATGCTTAAAAATTCAAAATCAAATTTTTGGCTAATTATAAGATCACTGTAAAATGAAGTTGTGTGCGTGTATCACACCAGATTTTTTGTACTACCTGCGAAACAAAATTTGAAAAATCTCAAAAATGGAGTACTGTAGCGACTCCGACAAAGACTAGATACCCCTTTTGTAGAGAACTAAATGAAGAATAACATACATCAGTAATTTTACGTTTTGGTCGTATTGCTATTTATTACGTAATTGCACGGTAATTTTTTCAGTGTAGGAAATAAAGCAAAATTTTTATTTTGGTATTTTTGATTGTTAGGAGTCATGGATGGTGGACGTTGATTGTGAAATAAATTCATCCAATATCTGTCCGTGACAAAGGGATCCAAACGCTGCACAAGCGAGGACTTCCAGCAAAAAAACTGAGAAGAAAAGTTAAAGTTTTACAACAGCAATTGAAAAGAAAAGATATGAGAATAAATAATATGAGCAACGTAATAAAACATTTGAAAAATAACAAAATGTGTAACAATCTCAATGACAACTCCAAAATTAATAATGAAAGTCACTCATCTCTTACGAGATATGTAACCAACTCGTTTCTTTTGATAAGTACACCTCTGACAAGCCCACTTCCTGCAATTTTATTAATTCCCTTGACTGGATCGCTTGGAATATAATCCTCTGCCTTCCTATTTCCAGAGCCACTGACCATCGATGCAATAAAGGTAGTTGGCAATTACTCCTTGATTTGCAATTAGGGCTACCCACTCCCACTCATCCAACTGCACCCAATCGTTTTTGTTACCCCGTATTACAATAACTGGGGAAAATTATGAACTCCACTCAAACCCTACGCTTACGTATTTCGAACTTGAATTATTTAATTTGTACGTCCTACAACTCATGAGTGTCGGACAAAACAGTGGTTTCGACTTTATACACGTATCACTAGAGACCTCCGCTCCTTTCTGACTCTGGACTATTTCGATAACTTTATATAATGCTTCCATTTCTACCGGTCGTTGAAGTGCTATTACTACCTTTACCGACTCTTCTTTCCGATTTTATTTCAATTTTCAAGATTACATCTGGTTGGCCTTGAAATCCGAGTGGTGAGAGAAGGAAATGTCTTTGACCTTTAAATCTGAGTGGGGGGAAGTAAATGACTTTGACCTTGAAATCCAAGTGGGGAGGGGGCAAATAACCTTGACCTTGTAATCCGAGTGGTGGGAGAAGTGAGTGACCTTCACCTTGAACGTGAGCTTGACCTTGAACATAGTCTTGACCTTGAACATAGTCTTGACCTTGAACATAGTCTTAACCTTGAACTTAGTCTTGACCTTGACTACCCATCCACAAAATGGTGGGGGGAGGCCTTAGAACCGGCAAACGCACTCTACTCAAAATATTTCCTCTCGATTTTACACCACGCTATGTTTATTTGTTTGGCAACATTCAGGCACGGATGGGACCATCGGGAGCTCGGGATATTTCCCGAAAGGCCGGTCCAATTGGTCCAATTTGGGCCGCGGCTTTTATAAAAGGAGACTGAAACTTTTTGTTTCATTATATTAGTTGGGTTTTTTAAAGTGTTACAAGGCGATATCTTGAAAACAGTTTAAAATATTTTGATGATATGTTGGCGGGGTGATAGGGAGATGGGTGAACATATTTAAACATATTTTTGACATTTACCCCATTTCTCTGTTTTGAGGGGTGGGGGGTAACTTTGGAATTTTAAATGGGATGATGTAGTTTTGTTAAAAAATTCGAATCTACGTAAAAAACTATGTATGGGTACAAATCTTTTTTTATTTGGTTATGGTTACGGATTTGAGGTTATAAAATAAAAAAAAATATTTACTATTTAATTTTAACTTATTTATCGTTTGTCATGCTTGAGGATTTGTTCGAAATGTCCCCCTTCAACTTCCAATCACTTTCTCACTCTTTTTCACTAATACGCAGGCAAAGCGGATTCGTTCAAGAGCAAATAAAAAAAAATGTACACCTACGTAGTTTTTTACGTAGATTCGAATTTTATAAACACAAGTACATCATCAAATTTAAAATTCCAAAGTTACTTCCCACCCCTCAAACAGAGAGAGGGGATAAATGTAAAAAATATGTTAAAATATGTCCCCCCATCTCCCTATCACCCCACCAAAATTTCATCAAAATATTTTAATCCGCTTTAAAGATATCGCCTTGTAACATTTTAAAAAAGTCGCCTAGTATAATTTCCATTTACTTTATACAATTAGGTATATGCGACCATTTTTGAAAATCTGGATTTATCGGAAAATTAAATATACTGAATTGTACTTCTGTTGCCGGTCAACAACCTTTTGGATTGACTAAATCAGAGAGGTGAGAGGTGTACCTTAACCAAGTTATTCAAACCGGTTTGCTGTAATACGGGGCTTCCCCTTTTGGTTACAGAGTTTAGTGGGCATCGCTTATCAAAACCGCAACAGAAATTATTTTCTTTTGCGAGAACAATTAGTGAATAACCTACCCCGAAATCTGCGAATCGCGTTTCTGTAGTGCATTCACTATATAAGACTCATATCGACACTCAGAGAAAAAAAGAAACTGTGAACGACTTCTGTGAAGTTGAGGTTATAGCTGCTATAAGTAATAATACTACATCCAAATCATATGAAAATGAGCAAGAATCTTCAGACACTGAGTTTTTTTAGTTTAACCATTTTTAACGACCCAATGTAAATGAGTTACATTTTTTCAATACCACCCTCAGATTCCTAAAACACAAGAAAATATTCAATTTAACGTTAAAAAAGCTTTTATTCTCAATCACATTGTAATGTGTCAATTTCATGACATGACAACAGCTGGGAACTAGATGATTACTTGAAACTAGCCAGGAAATTATTACATACCCCGAAAAATATTACATACCTGAAGAGTGGGGTGTTTCCATGGTAACAAAACATTGAGTGGGTTGTTTTCATGGTAACAAAAATATTAGCTACATCAAGATATCTATCATTCAGAATTCAATTGTAGTTATTTTTAAAATTAGATGATTGCAAATAAAATAGTATACATACCACGGTGGAAAGTTTCATTCCTGTCTCGAGATAAAGTTAACCTCGACGCTACGCGTCTCGGTAAACTACCTAATCTATCGACAGTAATGAAACACTTCCTACCTCGGTATGTAATATACTATTATTCGCAACCATATATGTAATAATATCATTACTGACTTTTAAAAAGTTGGAAAATGAGCTATTCCCAACTTGTAAAGTCGGAAAAGTGATTGCCATCGCAGAGGTTGGAAATGAATCAATTGCCGACCGATGTGTAGGTAGGGACACTGGGAATCCTGTTTATCCATTCATGCGCGTCACAACCTGTCGTATCAAAATATAATTTTTTTTCCAATTATTGTTTAGAATAAGGTGGTTGCGAATAAAATAGTATACATACCAAGGTGAAAAGTTTCATTGAATGAAACACTTTCCACCTCGGTATGTAATATACTATTACTTACAACCATATATGTAATGTTAACATTACTGACCTCACCTCCGCGTGCGGGAAGTACATTACATATATGGTTGTAAATAAAATAGTATACAAACCTCGACAGGAAGTTTCCTTAGTCTCGAGATAATAACTGATTTCGACGCTTCGCGTCTCAATCGGCTAGCTAATCTCTCGACAGTAATGAAACACTTCACATCTCGGGCTGTAATATACTATTTATGTTTGTTTAAGATATTTAATAATATTATGTAATTGAGTATTTAGTTTTAATACTTATTAATATTGCTCACATTTAAAATACTTTTAGCATACAACGTATATCATATTTTTACTCCTACTCATTTTATATATGTCCAATTACATACAAATAAACATAAGTTTTCAAAATGCTCGATGTATTACTCTAATTATTTCAAAACTATGAAACTTTTCCGGCTGATATAATAGTAGATTATGCAATGAGAGAGAGAGAAATTGCACTGAAGCAAAATAGCATTCTCTCCGAGTTGCATATACTATTTTTTTCAAGTTGCAGGAAGATTTAAAACGAAAACCCGTTTTTTTAAACGTAATTTATTGACATTTTAGTTACAATTATTTAAAAATTAGTAGCCTATGGTAAATTTTAAAGTTGGTGGCACTGTAAGCCATTATGACATACCTAATTGTTCTGTCAGTCATAATGAAAACTCCATAGGGAAATTTTTGTCTTATTTAGTCTGTAGGAAGTAAATTTTTTTTTCACTACCTTCCTGGCAAGTGATCCTCACACTGTCTGATTTGAGGGATGTAGAAAACTTTTACAAACATTGTTACAGTTTCCATGACAATGTAGGTACTTACTTTCCTAGAGAAGTGAATTATTAACATCTAGTCCATTTTCTAAACGCTAAAAATTCGCCAAAGTTCTAACTTCGTTGACTCAAAACCGATTTTGAACATTTTTTTTTTATTATTTCGGAAAAAGTTTATAGAAAAGTTCCCCATATGTGGGAAAGTGTGCTTTTTATTTTTTCAATTGTTATTAACAAATAAGTGTTTTTAATATACCCTTAATTAAAAAAATGTATAACTATTTTATTTATTTAAACAATTGCCTGAAATTTGACAACATAAGGTTTTTGGGGTCGCAGATTACGAATCTGGCCTCCAAATGGGTCTAAAAACAAAATGGCGTCGAAGGTCTAATTTTATATTTTATTTTTTTTTTAATTGTTATTAGATGTCTGTGGGGTGTTGGGGTCGCTGATTACGAATTTGACATTAAAACTCAACTAAAATAAAAAATGGCAGATCCAAAATGGCGGAAAGGGTTTTTTTTTTTAATTTCTGATACCTATACCTAGGGGTTTGTTGAGTCGCTCATCCCAAACTTTATGTTAAAATTTATCAAAAATGGAAAACGGTGTCTGAAAAATGGTGGACACAAATGATAGAAGAGTTAAATGAGTATTACATTCATCGCAAGCCGTCGAGCCTAAAGGCCACTTTTCCTACACCCTCAAGCTGGCCCGCAACTAGTTTTGCAGTTATAATGTTTTGTGGAGTTGGTTCTTGTGTCATTAGAATTGGAAAACACTTTCCTGTATCATATTTCCAACCCCAATCTTCCGTTGAAATATCTTGGTTTCCCAGGCACAACTGTGTTTGCAAATACACGAGCTTTAAATGTTCTGCTGAATCCATCGTAGGGCACAATGATGCTAAATTAATACTTTTTTTAGTAGACGCCTTAATAAAAGAGTCAAACCTAAAATTCAAAATGTTTTTATTTAAAAAAATATATGTATCGTATTGTCTGTAACCTCATTTACCTTGCGGTATATGAATAATAAAAAACGTTCAATCAATTAAACATTCCTGTAAGAGTTTAAGCAATTACTTTTCTTCGCACCATACATTGCAAGCATACATTTTATACCAGCATTTTTTTATATAAATTTTAGCAATCTCTTATAAACCACTGCTATTTTCAAATATTTTGGCAAATTTATTCTTTCGTGAACATAGCCATTGCTTCATTTACTAGGACTTATGCATGCGGATCTTTAATAAGGTTCCGGTCCTATTCGTCTTCCTCCTCCTTATATAAATTTATCTTCAATATATTAAACTATATTCAAAAGCTATGATCTGCACCTTGACACCAAAACTCGCATGCTAAGATACTACATTTTTCCCATCTTGCTCTATGGGGTCGAGTCCTGGACACTTAACGAAACAATCACAAAAAAAAATCGAAGCCTTTGAAATGTGGTTATACCGAAAAATATTATGGAAAGACCGTGTAATAAATATTAATGTTCTGTAGTGAATGAAAAAAAAAAATAAAGAGGTCATGGACAACATCAAGGTAAGCAAACTCCAATACCTCGGACATATAATGAGAAATGAGAATAAGTGCGTTCTACTACTATCTATTATACAAGGCAAGATATATGGCAAACGTGGAACAGGACGCAGAAGAATATTATCTTGGTTGCAAAACCTAAGGGCGTGGTATGGGAAATCATCCGAGTTATCTAGAATTGCAACCAATAAAATGAAGATGACCGTGTTGAACGCAAACATACGAAATCGGATAAGCACCTGAACAAAAAGAAGAAGAAGATTATTTCCTCTGTTAAAACATGCTGAAGTTGTGTCACATCCAATTAAAACATGTACAGAAAGTACATGCTCACTACACTTGGGATGAGCAAATTGAAGGCTTTTAGAAGAAGCTATTTTTTTATTTTCTTTATTTTTGGCAAGTTTTAAAAAATATATGTATATTTTTATCAGGAGAAACTGAAGCTGTTAATATAAGTAATAAGTCTACCTATATTCTCTGATACTACCTTTGATGCATTGACAGCTGTTGTAACTATTAACCGATCCGCATCACTTTCATCTTGAGAGCGGGGATATTATTTGCAGCTAAAGTTTATTTTAAAAATTAATAAAACGACATGAAAGATATTTTCCAGAATTTTTTTTTCATACAACTTTAAAGACCTGTCTCTTTCAAATCGAATATCTGGCGCAGTTTTCGTTTTTAGATGTCGGTCTCTTTCATCAGATTTTATTCTATGTTTCTGATAATCGACAAAAACAATTGCTTTTTTCCATAATTACGAACAATAAAATTAATATATATATATCTAAAATTGCACCATACTGTTGAACAAGTTGCGATTTCTTTTTATGTAATAACATTCCTCCGTCGGTCATAAACAGAAAAATCTTTTAATTCAGTAATATCTTTTGGAAATTGTACAAAGAGGTCGTAGAAAACACATTTTTAGGCGTTGGAAATTATATGTAATCGTATGTTATATTTAAATGTATTTAATCTATTTAAATTTTAGTTAGTTTAACAATTTAGAATTTTATTTGTATACAGTGTTTATCAAATAATAATAATAATAATCGTACAGAATAAAAATTTACCTTTTAATGCTATATTTATAATTACTGTGTCCAAAACCCCTAGATGTGAGGCAACGCGCGGAATTCAAAAAAGAAGCTATTTTGCCACTTTAAAGACGTTATTTTTCATTTTTGATAAATTTTAACATAAAATTTGAGATCAGCGACCCAAAAACCCCTATTTGGGTAAAAAATAAAGTCAGAAAAAAAATAATTTCTTTTTGCCATCTTGGATCCGCCATTTTTTATTTTAGTTGAGTTTTAATGTCAAATTCTTAATCAGCGACCCTAAAAACTCTTAGACATCTAATAAAAATAAAAAAAAAATAAAAGAAAAAATTAGACCTTCGACTCCATTTTGTAGACGCCATTTTGGTTTTTAGACCAAATTTGAGGCCAGATTCGTAATCTGTGAACCCAAAAACCTTATGTTATCAAATATCAGGCAATGGTTTAAATAAATAAAGAAGTTATACATTTTTTTAATTAAAAATATATTAAAAAACACTTCTTTGTTAATAACAATTGAAAAAATAAAAAGCACACCTTCTCACTTATGGGGAACTTTTCTATAAACTTTTTCCGAAATAATAAAAAAAAAATGTTCAAAATCGGTTTTGAGTCAACGAAGTTAGAACTTTTTTCCTTTAGTAAATGGACTAATCCCGCATTTACTATAACTGACGATATGCCATGTCTGCCATTTGATTAACATGAAGAAAACCATTATCGCTCGTACTATTATCCATCTTTAAACAGAATGCCTGCTCACAAAACAGCACTCGCAATTGTATTCACGCTTTTTTCACAGTGCGTTTATAACTGTCAAACAAAACGCCACTGCACTGTAACAACGCCCCAAGCTCCGAAATAGGCTACTGGATATAACTTAGAAAATGTAATAATGTTACACTATTACCATTTATTTTACATAAGAAAATATTGGCAGTGAAAAAAATTATGTACAGTCGTGTGCAAATAAATCTGGGACAGTGTTTTTTTCACATGCAGATTCAGCTAAGAATTGAAGAATATCTCCATGGATTTCCTGCTATCAGAAAGAGTTACATTAAACTTTAACAGGTACTGAAACCCGTAACTCTCTCTGATAAGAGTTAATCCGTGGAAATATTCTTCAAATTCTTAACTGAATCTGCATGTGAAAAAAACACTGTCCCAGATTTATTTGCACACGACTGTACTTTACACAGGATGTAGGAAGATTTACACTACCTCGCACCTTGCTGGTCCTCAGTAGTGTAAATCTTACCTACATCCCTTGTAAAGTAATATACCACTATACTTCTATCACAATTTTGATGCTATAGAAACCGACCTCTACTCCCGGTCGTAGAAAAAAAAATTTTTGCCCATATATACTTTGGGCCGGTCTGGGGTTATTTCCCGGGCCGGTAAACCCCAGCCCATCTGTCCCTGGCAACATTAACCGATTTACAGTCACAATTAATGATTACAGTGAAAATCGAAGCAAAAACTAACCACGTTGTGACTAAAAATTTGCTAAACCATTGCCCGTTTATATCCCTCTCTCTCGCACACCTAGTCTAGCGGGCTCGGCCGTACATTCTGTCCGCGAAGTGCTTGGCTGAATTAGGAACAGACTCCTTTGGTTTTTGATTATTACATGTACTCAAACTTTTTTTTATACTTGTGACTCTCAAACTTTTTTAGGAAAACTAAAAGTTGTATAAGACATTATTGGAATAATAATCTTATTTTACCGTCCTCTTTTACCAGTTAAAATATTTGCACATCGTCATCCTGTGTCAATGATAATAAATTTTCTAATTCTGCAGCGGTTCCGTCTGGAGCTGGTGGAATTTTAATGATATTTCGTCTGATTTCAATAGCTTTTCTTATTAACTTGGGTCAAAACCCATTAGAACTTAAGATTCATAAAAATATATAAAAATGGGCGAAAACCTCTGAAATTTCAACTTTTCTAGATATGTATAGCCTGTCATCAAAACAGGTTAAAAATCATTAAAATTTTAACTTTTCATAATAATTTAATTTAATAATTATAAATTCGATAGATTTACCCTAAAATAATTTTGTCCTGAACAGGAAGACTTAGTAGTGTGCTTTGAAACAGGCAGGCTGAAATTAGAAACCGGCGTCATTAGCGCCGATGGGCACACTCATTTCAATTATCATCTACCTCAACACCACGCATCATTCCCAGAATTTTGGCAATATGACTAATATATAATTTTGCGCAACACCAAGGTTCAGAAAAACGCCAAAATCAAATGCATCCCACCAACTAAGTGTTACGATCTCACAACTCAATATTTTTAACACCTTTAATTAAAAAATGATACGCCGTGTATTAAGTAGAAAACTATATTAAGCAGATATTATTACAGTTATTACTCCACCACGTCTTATAACAGAATGCCCCTATCCTAATACTCCAGTAGCATGTAGCAGTATCGGCCGGCTTGAACGTGCTGAAACGGTCAACATCCAACGCCCACCCATACCGAGGCATTCTCGTCTCGGCAGCATGTGCGGACACGTCACTGCTTCCTGGAATATTCTCTAACATAAGATACTCGCTCAGCCTAATAGCTACCGTTGCACAGATATCATGAATTAATGAGACTACAGTAATTTTAATAACAGCATCTACTTAACAACTATACAAAGAGCACATCAGGCTCATTCGGGCAACATACTCGCATTTCTAGAAATAATCTATATACATATATAAAGGAGTCACAACTCCCACTAATCAATGCAGAGCCGTAACCACTGGTACTACAAACTTTAAATTTTGGTGGAAGGTTTAATTTGTTACGGAAGGTAGTGCTAAGAAGGGATTTTTTGAAATTCTACCCCTTAGCGGGTGAAAAAGGGTACACCCGATGAGATATGGACTTGGTGTTTACATGCAAAGATTTCCAATGAAAATGCCTAGAAACGTATTTCAGGATTTTGCCCTAATCAACCCCTAAAGGTGCAAATATGGATGCGGGGTGAAATAAAGAACCCTTCGTATCTCCTATGTTTCTCGAGTTAGAACATTCTTTTTTGGTATATAGATGTATTTTTAAAATATTTAAAAAATGGTTTCAAGGAATTTAAAAAAAATTAACCGTAAGGGAATGGAGCGGGGTAAACTGCGTTTTCACGAATTTCTCAATATCTCTTAGACGCGATAAGATATCGACTTGGTGTTTGCTTGTGCAGGTATCCAATACAAATGTCTAAAAACGTATTTCAGGATTTTGTCCTAATCAACCCTTAAAGGTGCGAATCTGCATTTAGGGTGAATTATAGAACCCCTTATAGCTCCTGTGTTTGTTGAGTTAGAGCATTCTTTTTTTGTCATATAGATGTGTTTTTCAAGCTTTAGAAAGGTTTTTTTTTAATTTCACCCCTAAAGCGGTAAAAAGGGAAAACTGAAAAGGAGCAGGGGGTTAAAATTATAATTTTTTTCCCTCTGGGTACATTTCAGGATAAAACGGGCTGAAAGAGTTTTTTGGAAATTTTACCCCTAAGGGGTAAACTGTGTTTTCACGAATTTCTCAATATCTCTTAGAATAAAATAGGAGAATTTCTGAAATACCATCCCCAAGTGGTGAAAACTGGTATCCGGTTATAATTGATGAATACAACATTTAATAAGTAAATATATTTTTGATTTTATCTCATTCTTATACTATAGTTTTGTCAATCTATACAAGGGTAACGACAATTACATACACATTTCCAGGGGATAAGTGATGAGTAAAAGAGTTAAGGGGAACTTTTTTCGGAACAATATTGTTTCCTTTTTACCTACAATATTGTTTGGCAGCCTTTGTTAGTTTAGCGTATTGAGTGAGGGGGGGGGGGGGACTCCAGAATTAATTTAAGATTTAGAAGAGGAAAGAAACATTTGTAGTCCGTACGAAGAACGGGCATCTTGCTAGTAAAATATATAATTTATTAGCCCTTCGTTATGGAACGAATACTCTTAAAATACATAAATTATGGGGCGGCGATTAGGATGTCAATGCCCACATCTGAAGGATGCCGATGGACCGAATATCGGAATCTAACAAGCGCGCCCACAAAATGAAATTCCAACTCGCCCCAGAAACCGCGTCCGTGCGGCCGAAAATTGCTTGAAGCGGAGGTAAAACTCAAAGTCGATCGGGAGCGACAGGCCATAACATTTACAAACCGCTCGGACGAAATAGGATATTCACAGACGACGCCGAATAGAATCCTTAAAAATTCAAACTTTAAACGTAAATAACTAGCGTGGCGCATAATCACCACACCTTGTGTGTGGTATCAAACTGCGCGCATTAATACGAGAAATTTGATGGACCCATTGTCCGCCGCGACCGATGAGCCCTATCCAAGCACGGACCTCAAAAGCCACAGTTTTTAGTGCAAGGGGACTACAAATCCAGATGTCAGCATGGAGAAATCTCCACCGAAACTCCTCCTGTGGGATATTAAAATTCGCGACTTTTTATCACTAAGGCAATGCTAACAAAATCAGACTGCTAATTGCAGGCACCAATTAGCTACCGTCGCGGTGCCTCCACCCACGAAGAAATCGGCGAGGGTCTCCCACCCTCAACCAATGAGAGCAGCCGGAACTAAAAACAAAGCAGCGAGTTCCTTAATAAGGAAAGGTATTTTTTGCAAGAGGCATCACAGATCCGGCGGTCGAACCAACTAGTTCGCCTCTCATCCGAACCCATTTTTGACTCTCCAACTCGAACCTTCCTTGTTCAGTTGGGACTTCGAAGCCCGATTGCTCTCGACGACTCGAACCTTTCAGTGTTCGGTCGCGACGCAGAAGCGCTCTTCAGGACTTAGCCGCCGCAGCATCCGTAAGCGCTCTTTAGGACTTAGCCGCCGCAAGCGCTCTTCAGGACATAGCCGCCGAAGCATGCGCAAGCGCTCTTCAGGACTAGCCGCCGCTGTATCCGCTTGCGCTCTACAGAACTTAGCGGCCGCAGCATCCGCAAGCGCTCTTCGGGGCTTAGCCGCGGGACCCAGCCAGCCTAAACTAGGACTCAGGACCACCTAAGACCAGATCGAAGCCGAGCCCGCACCGCCACCTTCTTGACAGGAAGAAGCCGCACGCCGCCCCCAGTGAGAAGCACCGCCTCCGCCGCCCCGCCCTTCTACGAGTATAATGTATATGTGTGTTTTGTTGTTTTGTTTATAAGTCCATGTATATACACTAGCCAGCGTGGCTCGGTGGTTAGAGCATTGGACTGCGGCGCGGAAGTCTGGAGTTCAAATCCCAGATCGATGCCTGGCGGGCGGCCTACCCAGTCGCTTTAAATAATTGGTCTAATGCGTGATGCTCACCACATCACCAGGTGTCATGAATTTGACACGCGACAGCCGGGTGTGAAAGCGGGGATACGGAAGCTCTGACCTTCCGCCTTGCAGGCCAAGCTCCTTCATAGGGTGTTAGTGCCTCACCATTATTAAATATATATATACTATACTAATAAAAGCCCTATATAACGCTACGTCATCGCTATCTGCTTTGCTACGCCTGCTCTTCGTCCACACCCTCTACCGCTGAGCCTAACAGAGTCATGTTAAGTGTTATTGATACTAAAACAAATCCATGATGCGAATTATTTATGTAATTTGCTAAGCTCAATTATTGACAAATTCGGATTTGTTACACAAATTCTTCTGGTCAGTTTTTCTACTATGGGTTTTGTGCTCATATTCATTAATCTACTAATTAATGGTATGTGGAAAATAGAATTATTTTCCTCCACAATTCAAATATGTTAGATGATTGTTAATTCAGTTAAAAGATCTCATATGTTAAACTTACGTAAAAAGAGCAACATGATTTAGACCAAGTAGCACCACTAAAGCTTTTAACGCTTCCGGTGCAAACTACGGTGCAAACACGAGTGATATGGCGTAGTTTTGTTGTGTGGTGGAAGTCACTTTGCTCAAATACAAATTTTAAAAGGTTGCTATAGAAATATTAAATTGTCTTGCAACGTGCTAATTTTGGTAATATTCACAATAAAAAAAGAAACTAACTAACAAATGACAAAGCTAGTAATTGTAATTCAAAACTAAGTGAACCAAAAATTTTATTGCAAAATGACGGACCTTGCACTTGGCACGAATATCAAATGCCTTTGCTTTAGAAGAATTAATGTCAAGACATTTTTTCTAAATACCCTTGGAAATATGGTTTTGTATCAACAAAAAATTTTTGTTGGTGTAAGATTACCAACCTTTCATCAACATTTTACATCATTATGTAATATTTCTGGTTGAATTGCACCCTTTGGCCATTTAACTTCGTCTTTTAATTCTTGCAGCATTGTTGGCCGTGTTCTAAACACTGATTTTTTTAAATAACTTCACAAGCAATCCTCTGGGTTAAGGTCAGGTGATCCGGGTGGCCATAAATTCACAAAATTTCTGCTTAAAATTGCGTTTTGAGATTTGTGTCAATAGTTGTCATGACAACACTTTTGTTTTCCACAGATACAATACAATCACATTATTTAAACAATTAGATTTCGTTTACTTTTTGTTCTTGGTTTGATTTGTTAAAATTATGTAAGAATTTAGAGTATATATAACTTTATGATAACCCCATACATATCCATTACTGTTAGCATACTGTCTTATGCTCTATGTTCCCTATAATTTTAGGCAACCTGTATAGTTTAATTACGTACACGTTAAATACAAATTGTTACGGTCTTGAACTGACTTTACGACACCGCACCGGCTCATACATAAACGAAACGGCCGGCGCGTGCCGTAGTGGACGAAATCGGGACGAAAGTTCTCCTAGGCCGCTACCCAGCAGCAACAAGATAGGCCGGCTAGACTTTCAGTGGAGTTGGGCGGGTCCTTAACGAGATTATCTAAGGGTAACGGCCAGAGGGTCGGTAAATAACGGTAAAATAAAGAGGGCGCCACCAAGCCTGTCTTAACCCGAATAACCGGGCCTGGGCGGTTAGACGGGAGCGAAGTATTCAAGACACTCCGTCGATAGGGGTACTCGTGAATTATAAACTCACACAACGATTTCGTGATGGCAAAAATACTTACATCATGAAGTGGGGCTCTTTCAGCTACGGCAATGTCACCACCAAGCTTACCTGCACGCTCTGATCTCACTGGCGCCACCGTACATTTATCTCCTCAATGATGGGCGCACGCTGAAACAGAACATGCACAAAGCGACCAAGAATAAAGCGTCTCTTAATTAGATAAGCGTCTATTACTCAATTCTTACATTGGGGCAGCAAAGCGTGCCGCAAACATTGCGTTAATTCTTATAAATAAGCATCAGCTGATGGGCGCACTACTGTTACTAAACAACACCCATAACTGTACAAAATCAAAAGCAGTTTGACATATGAGTCCCACAAAGGGAACGTTAGTTCATAAAAATGCTCACATGATAATTTGGGCAAACACAGCAAAGCCCAAGTGAGGGAAGTGATTAGATCAAAAATGAGCGAGCGACGCCACTTCGCGACAACAATTTAAGATGCGAAGGGTACGTTTTTAACGGTGCACAAGATTTCACATCAAGTTCGAGCACATGCAATTTTACCGCGACCAAACTGGCGTTGCCGCCTTACAGCACGTATGCCAAGAGTTCAGCAATTATTCACATGATTAAGCGCACAGCTCGCGCACGAGAAGTTAGTATGATTCAATGGTTACAAATACCTTAATTTTATTGGTGACGGCCCAAGAGATCGGCATGCGGTCCAGCTGGCGGAAAACAGGTTGCCTGTGGCAATTCATTCGCCGCTAAAACGGCCGACGTGTGAATGGTCTGGATGCGCCCAAAATGGCGACAAAGGCTGGCGCTTCAACAAACGCCGCTACGACGGCCAAACTAGCCCAAGTGATGTCCTACCTCAACGGAATCCTCGCACAACGAGCTAAAGGGAACACTCCCCTACGTGACGACGTAGAACCGGGCATGGAATTCCATCACACCTACGCCTTGGCGTAATAAGATCGCCGCTAACGACACACACACACCTCCCTTGTTCAATCGCCTGAGTTGAACTCCGACTCTCGCTTAAGGCGAAACAGTTTATCAAACACTTGCTGAAGCAGCACGAGACGGGAAAAGGCTGACGCCTCCGCCGTCAGCCTCCGCCAACGGCGGGAGCGCCGCACGAACACACACACTATCCGACCCCTTAGATCGACGGCTCTCGGCTGAATCTCCTGCAAGCAGCGTTAGGACGCCTGCAGTGGCGTGAGCCAAAACGGCGTTACCACGTGACTCTCGACGGCCAATGGCGATGCGCCCAATAAAACAAATAAGTTCCGGTGACAAAGACAGCGCGAGGCCTCGCAGTCACACCAACAGCGTAAATTCTAGAAGGTTCGGAAATCCTGCGAGCGTTAACACCCGACTGTCAAAGTACCAATAAAGGGGTGCCCCAGATGACGAGAAATACTGCGCTTGAGGCCAAATATGTGCAAAATCATTATTATGGAATTAGGCGATGAAGCCAAATAAGTAACTAAAAGGGTTTAACATACGGGCACGCTGCCCTAAAGCCTAGGTGGCTAATTAAAATACAAAATGACCTGACAAAATGTCAAAAGTGACAAATTAGGGGTTATTCTAAGGAATTCCTTAATGTGGTAAATTATGATTATAAATTACTAAAACAATAAAATACCAGAGAAATTAAATGGTAATAAAAATTATAGATTAAGGCAATTGAACATCACTACTAATTACAACTTCACTCATTTATCATTGCTATAAAAGAGGTCAACATTTATTACAACTGAGACATTATTTTTAACACCAACCCATTCTGATTCGTCTTGTACTTTAAAATCACCAAGGACTGATTGTCCTGGGTATTAGTGAACGCAAAACAGATATGAGCTTTTATATTTTCTTTCTTAATCTACTAGGTAAACCAGAATGCTTTTTTAAATACAGATATATGAAAGTAACCAACTGAGTTGAACTGCATATTCATTTGCAAAATATATGCTGTTGTTTGCCACTCAATTACTGTGACCCTCAAATCTAGTAACCTGAATTTAAATTAGAATTCAAAAAACCTAAGATGATAAATATTTTATTGTAAAACGAAGAACACACTTTCAAGATTCTTACAATCTGTTAAATTTTAAAAATATCATCTAACAAGTGTTGTCCGCCACTAGCTGAACATTGGCAAATGTGAGGTCAACTTCGAATATGACAGACCGGCTGTGCCATCTACAATACACTTCAGTATTGTCAAACGTTAAGACAAATCGCCGTTGCTATGTGGTAAAGTACCACTTTGCGATTTTGAATGTAGAAATATAGTACATTAACTTATGAAATGCAATAAAAATAATAATTATAAATCAATCTAGATGTTATTTAGGCCATAAATTGCAAAACATCATTGACAAATGCTTCAAAGAAACAAGAAGTTTCTATGCACCACTTGTGTCTTTGTGTAAATACCACAAGGACTAATATGTGATAAAATACAAATACAAGTATAACTGGAACAGATTGTCACCGTCATAGTTAAAGCACAATTTTAAGATCTCTGCCTGTAACTACACTACTGTGGCAATATTGTAACCTTTTTACTTTCTTTAACTTCGTACAATAATAGTTATTTACCATACAGGTGGGTTAAGTGCGCCATTAATATACGTGTGTGTAAGTTACAAACGAGTGCGTAGCACGAGTTATGTAAGCACACAAGTAATACAAAATTGAAAAAAGTGCATTAAGAAAAATGTCAGATCTGTCATTTTCAAAAATATTTTACTAGGCAAATGTCATTATGTCATTCATTTGACACTATTGCAGTTAGGTAATGAAGCCATTACATAACTGAGTAATCATGACTTTTTGAACTCGAGATTTTTGTGGAAATATCCGTTTTCGTGTCGTGTTTTAGAAAAAAAAATGGTTTTTGAAGTGGTGTCTGTCTGTGTTACCTCTACAGACGGTTGAATTGACAGGCCTGAAAATGTATATCTTTGTTTTCCATACCAATATAGAAAGCCCATTGATTTTTGGTTACAATCGAGTAACTAGAAATGGTACTTTACTCTTAATTTTCGTTTTCTGGGGAATTTTTATGCTATTATCTACAACTTTTGTTTAAAAAGTTTTTAAGTATAGTTTTTGGAAAAATCACAAAATAAAACTGTTACAAAAATTTTCTCAAAATCCAAAAATTATTAATTTGTTAATTTACTTGCAACATGATATTGTTTATTTTCGTCATAGATACAAAATATGAAAAGCTAAATTGTTTGACAAAAGTCACTATACGGCCTGGGCATTTTTTTGAAATCCATTGTTTTCATTTCTGAAAAAACATCAATTTTGGCAGTTTTGGCGCCTCATTCCCATGATGACATTTAAATGACAACGGCTGTCAAGACTAATTCGTGTTTAGAAATGATTTTTTAAATGCGGTATCAGTAGGATAAGGACCTATTGTTTTGAATTATAATAAATATGAATGGTGTAATCTATTTATAGTGTCGTTTAAGTACATCTTAGAGATCTATAGTTTTAATATTTTTCTTGAGAGAGGGGTGGAACTCCAAGAAATCGTAGTTGAAGACAGAATCATATTATCAGGCACGTATTTTTGGATAGAGTCCGGCCAGCCTAAGATAGGGACAGGCACGTCACAGTTCGGCTACGCGGGATTTTGTTACGCCACGCGCCTCAAGAATTGGCAGTGGCGTACACGGATACAAGTGAACTCATCATGTATCCTAATCTGCAATAAAATAAACAGGCCAACTCATCACCGGTCATTCCAGGTCATTTCAAAACTATGTTTTAGAGATAGGTGCATTCATCACCAACCACCGGCTTTGAGACGCAAATGAGCACAACTATCAATAACTAAACCCCCTGATAACAGGACGCCTATTTAAGAACGTGCCGTTGCTAAGTAACCATGGCCCATCGGAATAATCGCCAAACCACTGCACACCCTAGCAATGTGACGTGCCTGTCCCTATCTTAGGTTGGCCAGACTCTAGCTCACAGATTCGCTCTAAAATATGCTTATGATATGCAGATAATCGTATTTCTTACAAATTTGGAAGATGTTCTAGGTGGTAATAGCAGTGCTTTTTTTCTGCCGGTACGCACCGGTACGCCGTACCGGCACCTCTAAGAACAAGAAAAAGAATAAATAAACAGAAAAAAAAAAGAATTGCGAGTTTTGGAGATGTGGAACGATGAACGGTTCGGCTGTAGACTCTTAACTAGGTCTACTTATTTTGTGAGCAGACTGTACCGGCGCGTGGACAGCTGATTCATGCATCCTACCCCTCCCTCCCCCAAACTATGCCACGCACTTGTATACACATCACGTGGCATCACCCGTCTCGGTCTCAGTAGTTAAGTAAATAATCATAACTCATAACCATCACTTATTGATGAGCCACCCTGTATTTACTCGTAAAGGGGTCAAAAAGTGTTAAAAATCGTTTTAAGTGGTCTAAATTCCCCCCCCCCCGTTTTTTGGTGGGGGGTACCCCCCGGTAGTTTACAGTACCGGAACCTCATATTTTACAAAAAAAGCACTGGGTAATAGTAAAGAAATATTTTATTCTGTGTGTTATTGCAAAGTTGTCAGTTTATGTGTAAGTTATTGTAAAAAATTTTAAATTAAACATTTAAGAGTTATTTGTTTTATTGAATACTTATCTGTAAATGTAGTAATTAAAAATGTACTAAAGAAAATACAATGTGATTTAATAGTCTTCACCCAGAAGAAGTTATTCGGAAACACCTTTCTTGAAAGGTACAACTAACAATTCTTTCCCGTTGTTTATGATATTTAAGTAAAAATAGAAATCACTAAAAAGGTACGTTGTTTGAAGGACGATAATTTAATTTTATCTTTCAAACCATTTCCTTCGTAAAACTTGGTTGGATGGAAATTCATGATAAGATCTTCCCCAATTGGTATATTTGCACGTTGCAATATGAAACCTATTATATGTATGTAGAACCGCTTTCTATTTTAACAATACCAAACGAAATCATAAACAATTATAACGAATAAATTAATCAACAATACTGTGAACTGTGAACGTAAATAAAGTAAATGAGAAAATACACAAAAAAACTAGCAGGAAAGTGATAAAAAAACAATAGAAAATCAAAGTAAAAAATACATGAGAGGATTATATTATTGTTGTACAATTTTAAGAAATGTCGTAAAGTTTAATCAAATATTTGCATTGTAGTCAACATCGTAAGTGATGATACATTGTAAATTTTAAATTCCCACTCGTGGGTATACAGCGCTCTGTGGAGAATCGCAAAACTTCACATGTGCCTAGGCCGTATAAAGTGACGTTTGTCAAACAATTCAGCAGGCTGTGACTTACATATTCTAATTTTAAATGTCATACTATTTTTACTAATAGGCTAGTAAATAAAATATTGTATGCACCACGAGAGATATTCATGTTCTTTACCTTCGGTTGACAGTTGTCAAAGGCCCTCGGTCTGTAACCATACCAACCTCAGGGAATAGTAATTTACGTTACAAGACCGGAATGTCGTGTTTTGCAGGTCGAAGCAAGCAGATTCCAGGGCAAGCCGCAGGCGAGACCTGCAAAACACTTTCCGGTCGTGTATCGTACAATTTTTTTTTTACAACATCCGAGTCCATACTTTTTAACTTGCGAATTCACTTTCAAAAACTCAAAAAAATTATGACATTAGTATCTATTATTTAACTTATCCAAACAATAACGCACACTTGATTCCATAGTAACAAAGGCGTCTAGCCAGACGATGCATCATGTATATTAGTTTGACGAATCTTTGACAAATGGAACACATCTGTATGCAACACCCATACGATGGCAAGCATTTGTAATTCAAGCAAATCTCACAGTCACAGTGAGATTCATTAAATCATTCACACGATGCTACTTACATCCGTCTATGCTTGGGGAATATTTGTTAAGTGAACACATCATCTGAAATAGGCTTTATACTTACCGACATAGACATTTGCAACATTTTTTCTATTAAACTCTTCATATTAATAAATTATTATAAATCACTTGTAATTACAAATTTGATTGCTCATAATTTTTCAATGGTAACAACTTTTTACAGTTTAAAAATTTGTGTTTTTAATATATTTTATATTTACTCTGCTTTATACATACGTTTATGTTAAAATTGCTTGAATGCCAAATGAAATTTATTTAAAATAATATACTTCATGCGTAACTACTTATACAATATCTTCAACATCAATTCTTTTACGCTTTTTGTGATTCATTACCATTGTAGCTGCTTCTAATGGGGCACTAGAATCAATTAGCCAACCCTTTAGTCGGGTCCTAGCTGCATTACTGTCTTTAAACAATTTGCGCTCTAGGATGTCCAGTCGATTTTGTACTGTAGGATCAGATTCGGTATTATCCGCCAAGTCCATAAGCTGTCTGAACCTTGTTTGAAACGTCTAAAATTTAAAGCATTTATAATTATGCAAACAAATAAAGTTTTGGAAATCTTGTAGTTTACGTCTCTCACTTTGAAATACCGTTCCTAGAGCCAGTAATGCAAGAGGGAGTGATATTTTACAATATTTTTGTAGATAGGTACGAATTTAGGTTAGCTGCAAATTTAAGATTTGTGTGTACTTAATATAAACATTTCTGTGTAATGTAGAAAATGTGTAGACCGTAACAAGAGGCTTAATTTTTCTCTCCTTTCTATATTATTGGCTCTAGTAACAGTAGGTCAAAGTGGGAGACGTAAACTACAAGATTACCAAAGTTTTACTTACATGTAACAAAATTTTGGATACTTCTCCTTGTGCATCGAACTGTTTCACATGTAACCCAAGTTCGTAAAAGTACAATCCTAATTTATGTAGATCTACAGCACAAGCATCTGCTTTTAAAATTTCGCGATAGGCTTCCTTGTATATTCGAGGTAGGTCTACGGAAATTATGGGTTGTTGTCCTGAAGATAATTGTTCGGCTAACCATAATGGTAGCTCCAACGCTGTTCCCGATTTTAAATCATTATCTTCTGATGCATGGTTTAATTTACCTACATTTTAATTCAAAAACTATACTTTTGAATTTTAAACTCTCTCATAACCTTACCCAGTTTGAGTACATTGACTAGAAATTTGCATGGCGTCCGCTCCTGTGTAGCTAATATATCTTCAATTGAAAAATAATTTGCAGTATATGACGACGGCAAGGGCATTATTCACAGATTCAGACATAAGTTTTAGTAACCCATTTATTTCTGATTACTTAAAAATTTAAAACGAAGAACGTCATAATAGCCGTTATACTTCCAGCCCAAGTTTACGTGACGTCATCAGAACAATCTTTGATAGCGGTGGCTACACTTCTACAAACGTGTTTTCTTTCTTGTCTGTGTTTTACACCGATTAGAGATTACAGTTGTGTTCCCAGTTCCCATACCTATATTATATTATCCACTCACAAAACTCATGAACTGTCAATGTCGATTTTTTAAAATATTTTGTGAGTGTAACTGGAAATTACAGTTTTTTTTGGGAATGTACTTCGGATCTAGTGATTTCTAGTAATTTTTTAAGTTAAGGTTATGTTACATGTGTCAAAAGTCAAAACTATTTTCTTCTACTTTTTCCTTGTAATGATCAACTGTAGCCTTGTTTCCTTTTCTAATAATAAAAACCCTCTTTCGTTTATGTTCCATTGCAATTTTGAAGTGTATGCACAAAAATTAAAGAACTTGAGAGATTATTTTTTTTAGAAGAAAGTGTGACATAAGTCAAGTTTTTAAATTTCAAACATTTCAGTGTTGCCAAAATCAGCAAGCAGAAGTTCCAAAACAGAATTTAAACAAGGTACCAACTTGACAGCGTTTTGACAGTTTACGAGTTTCGTGAATGGATAGTACAGTAACTTTATATGAGACAGTGGCGACAATAGAGGGTATTCTTTTTTATTGGTCGCTAGAATCATGTGGTATCGGCCGCCATTAAGAGACAATATGTGTGATGCTTTTGTTTGTTTATAGTACAAAGAAAAGACACCATGCTATATCACCCTAATACATTAACATATAGACCTTTTGTATCTCCATTTCACCCCACATAATTATTAAGGTTATGCCATAATATCTCGTCGCATGATCCATATGACATCAATGTAAATTATTAAAGAAAAACGAACGAATGCAAAGACAAGAGTGTGCTATATAGTGATGGTAAATATGTACCTCATGAATTTAAATATTTTTTGCACTACTAGACTCAGAACGCACCGTTATTGGCCTATTTTTAGGTCGTGAAGTTGATATTCTCCACCAAGGGAGAGAAAGTAAAATAAACAATTTTCACCGTGGTAACTAATAAATTGCTAAGTTACCAAATATGACTATTTTAATTTTGACGTTTTAAAGAGCTGTATTGTCAAGTTGACAGTTAAAATATTTTCGCAATTTGTTGGGAATTTAGGTATTAAGCCGTTTTGTAGTGCAAAAAATAGTATATACACCACGGTAGCGAATCGTCTTATAACCTTCGCGCTTTAGATACTTCGCCCTGCGCGCTCAGTATCTAATATGCGCTCAGGTTATAATACTGCGCTTCGCTACCTTGATGTATAATATACTATTATACGTATAGTTTTGATTCAATACAAATAAACTCAAATTTATCTTTAAGTACGTATGCAGGTCATCTATCACGAAATGTTGTCTTTTGAATGATACCCATGAATTTGCCGACCTACTTCCCAGTTAGGTATGTATAATAAAAATTCAGATTTGCCTTATAACTAACTTTATGCCGTTCTTTCCTTTTTGGAGCTTTAACCATATGAGAATCATTAAATTCGTTCATGATTTTAAACGCGATTGCAAACGAATCTAAAAATGAGTTATTTATGGGAATTTTTTTAATTTAAAAAACAAGTCAGTACGCCAAATAGGTATACGAGAAGCTTTATTGCAGATTTCCTTAACATATTTGGGTTTTCCATATTTTTGTCACCGCAGTATCTTACTATAGCTAAGGTCTACACACTAGACAGTGCCACCAACATAAACAGTGCCAATCTAAGAAAAAGAATCACAATCATTTATAGTCACCCGGTATGTATTAGCAAAGAGCATATGCTCTTTGGTATTACTTCTAAAGTATGATCAAAATCATAAATCATAATTAAAATGAGCTTCAAGCCTGCTCGAATATTTGCTACTATGTTTATCTCTTTCTTACTCAAGCAATACATATTATTTGTTGTTCATGTTATCTTATTGCTGTTATATACAGAGTGTCTAAAATAAATTACATCTAGTTACCTGTGAAATTTGTTTACATGTAAATTTTTATGTGCCACTAGATTGTTATTGGTATTGCATTATCCAGAGCTGTCATTAATTAATTGTCAAAAAAAGTAAATATTCACTTCAAATAGTTTTAATTATAAAAAAGCTTAGCCGCGCATGTACGGCGGAAAACCAAACTTACAAAAAGAAAATTCGGATTTTAAAAAAATCAAATATCTCGAAAACTATTCAAGATATCGTGAAATGAGTGACATATTTGGAATCAGGAGAGAAAACTACATAAACGTGATATTAAAGCCTAAAATGTGAAAATTCGAACATTAAAGCCGAATATTTCGAAAACGGGTTGAGATATCGAAAAGCCAGATTCGGATTCAGAGGACAAAAATACATAGGAATCCACCATCAGTTGTATTCTGCCTTAACGGGAACCGTGCGACAGACACACAGACACACAGAAAGAGCGATCATAGTAACCACTTACTTTGTAAGTTTGGTTGAATATTTGTTAATACAATATATATATATTTATTCAACAAAGAATACACTGACTGACATTCAGTTTGCCAACATAACACAGTAATAAAATTTCAACAGTACAGATCAAATAAGAATACAATAATTAAAAGCTAACATTAAACAAATGATTACGAAGAATATACACTGAAGATTTCAAAATGGTTAATACAATATTAGAATCTAATGATTTCGGCAATTTAAATTTTTTCCTAAATTCTATATATTTTTTAGTTAAAGTTCCCCTCGCCCCAAAAAGTAGACCTATAATTTTAATCTCGGCTATTGAAAACCTTTTTTTGTAGAAATCAACAGTTGGTTCATATATAGCAACTTTTTCCTGATGAACCAATTCTGGTTGATTTAAACTATCCTCGAACCTAATTGTAGGATCAATAATAATACCTGAATTTTGTTGTCTGTCAATAGCAATTATATCTATGCGCCTTATACTACCAACAGCGGATACCCCAATTACCTCCTCATAAACATCCAAACCTGTCTTTCTAAGTGCATCTGCAATAAGTGATCTGACATCGTTGTGCCTTTTAATGCGTGCTAGTTCTCCGTAACTACAATATCCAAGTACATGTGCAAGTGTTTCGTACTCATTGCATCGTCTGCAATGGGATGTATGGATACTGCGTCCGGGAACAGCACGCACAGCAGCAACGTTACATGTCGTCTTAATGCAGTCACACCACTCTGACGTGCTTAGACCAGATCTTCTATAAACCCAATTATTTGCATTTTTAACCTCCTGATATAAAATTACCCCTTTTCCCTTTTGCTTTAAATTACACCATTTAAAATATTCTTTTTCACGTAAAGCAGAACGTATAATTTTGCTAGACTTTTTCCTAGAAATAGTGGTATCCAATTCTAAACTATTGAAATTTAGTTTTTCCAAACATTTATTTTTCATTGTAGTGTAATCACAAACACTTTTCTCAAGAATACAAAATTTATTATGTTGTTGAATAAATGCCTCCCAAAATGTATTGAATATTTCTAAGCCTTTAACAGCCTTTGATGAATATAAAAACTATTGGGAGTGTCCCCTGGCAGTTGTAAATTTTTTTTAACACAACTTCGAATAATTAAATCTATTTTTTCTAAAAACATTTTGGAAATTACAATAGCATAATTATAATAGGTGTTAAAAATGAACTGTTTATTTATTTTATTTTTTTGTGTTTGATGTTTGTATGGCAAGTTTGCTAAATAAAGTTTACATTATTATTTTGTTTAAAGGTGCTACCTGTAAAGGATAAATCAAGAGAGGAGAAATATACTGTTTTAAAATATCTAATTTTTGATCTGATTTTATCAATAATGATTTTGTTAAAATTTCTAAGGAATTAGCAAAACTTTTAAGAATGTACACAGTGCAAGAAAACATTTTTATTATTGAGGCATATTTTCGATCAGGACAGTTAATAAATGGGGAATGGCAATATTCCTATGCGACTTGTAAGCAGCAGTTTCGACTGCAGTTTCCTAACAGAATTGTTGAAGAAACTGTTTTGCTGCACCACATTCGTTGCGTTGTTGAAAAATTTCGGGCGACAGAAAGTGTAGAAAAAGGCAAGTCTACCGGAAGGCCAGCCACTGAATCAAACGTTATTGAAAATGTCGAAGCTCTTGTCGTAGAAAATCCAAAAATGTCAGTGCGTCGTATTTCAGCTCAGACAGATGTCCCTAGAAGTACTGTTCACAACATTTTGAAGAAGCGACTGCACATTGTAATGTAGCATGCTGTGAGAATGCTTAATTATTTTCAATTAATATCAAGATATCAAAAGGGTATCATGTGATAACAAGTGTAAGAGAATAACGGGTGGCAGTAAATATTAGCAACCAAGAGGTTGTTTACAAGAGTTGAAAAGTTTCTATAATTTAAAGAATATCAGTCAAAATATTCACATTAAAGGTCTAATAATACCTTTAATTGTGAGGATATAATTCAAATTTGATACGTGTTAGTAAGAATAGCCTTCTGCATGATCAAATACTGACCAAGGGGTCAATATTATTCTTCACATAGTGAGTTGGAGATTTATAGAAGCCATTTCAAGTGGTCATTGGTGTACAAGCCATCAGTTTAGTGAGTGTTTGTGTGTGGCATGCTGCAATACAGTTTTAAGAAAATATTAAACGGTCAAGTCTGTCTACAACGAGCTTTTATGGGTCCTCATCATCTCCAAGTAGGTGTTTGACGATTTCGATCAGTGTGAAACTGATATTAGAACCACATCGCAAGTACGAGTTCGGCTGTTGAAGGTTAGTGTATTATAGTAACAGTTTGGATACGGCAAATTTAGAATTTAAAACTTGTATTTAGATTTAGAGTATCTTAGAATATTAAGTTTTCTAAATTAATATTGTGATTTGAGTACTCGACGGTTTCGATCTTTATAATTAGAAATTTATCATTTTGGTCTAGTTATTTAAAAAAAAAGTATTTAACCTCATTTACTGGAACTTTCATTTAATTAAATCATTTTGACAACTTTAATCTGACTATTAATTTGTAATGTCAATTCAAACGTTTAATGCACTATAACAGTTAATTAGATTCAAACTCAAGTACTAAGAGTGTGATTTAAATAATCAAATTGATATTTATTTGGTCATTCAAAGTACAATTCATTAATACAGTTTATATTTGACATTAACTCATTCAGCTGGGAAGTAAAGAGAGTCTCAATTGCTAAATAAGCTGGCTAGCCGAGGTATATTTAAACATGACATAATTTCAAAGTCAATTATGAAAGTATGAGATATGTCAATATATGATTCAGTTGAAAGCAACAAGGTAAGTGAGAATTATATATATTATTATTGATATTACTTCTGTGAATTAAGCAAACAGGGTAGATATCACTAGTTTTTATTATACATAAAAACTCCTACAAAAGGGGTTGTGTAATAACATGTATCCATATAAAGTGTCTGTTGTACATGAAATTCGACAAAGGGACCATGCTAGTCGAATATATTACTGCAACTTTTTCCAAGAAAATTTAAACAACAACGATGTTCTTGATTTAAGTTTTTTAGTGACGAGGCGTGGTTCCATTTAAGTGGATTTGTAAATAAACAAAACTACAGAATGTGGTCAGTCGATAATCCACATAACTATGTTGAAGCTCCTTTACATCCTGTTAAAGTTGGAATATGGTTAGCTGTGTCACGTCGTAGGATCATAGGAACAATATTTTTTCATAACACCATAAATGGTCAACGTTATCGAGAACAGCTATTTGTCCCCTTTTTGGATCAACTGCACCCCGATGAATTTAATGGTGGTTACTTTCAGCAGGACGGGGCCACTGCGCATACGACAAGGGAAAATTTAGAATTTCTGGAGCAGTTTTTTTTCCCAATCGAGTAGTTAGTCGAGGGGTTGGGGTTTGGGCAGCAAATGCACCTGACCTTACTCCATTAGATTACTGCATCTTTGGACATCTTAAAAATGAGGTCTACAAAGAAAGGATTAATAACTTGGAAGAGCTGATGGAGTGCATTAGAATTAATGCAACGATGTAACACCTGCAATGTTGCACCACATTTTTGACAACATGAAACGTCGAGTAGCATTGTGTATTCAGCAAAATGGTGGATACTTTGAGCACTTGTTGTAGTCAATAGTTAACCCTTTTCTAAGGACTACATTTAGTTATTAAGTTATATTCCTTCCATTACCTACTTTTAAGTTCTGTATTTGAGAAATATTTTTTATTTTCTTGGAAAACAACGAGGATTCATCATTTTTAATAAGGGTTGTCTTACTTCTTACGATATTCATGCTGTTGAATAATGCGTTAAAATGCGCACATATCTTAATTTAAAAGTAAACGAAAACCACCAGTAAATTTTGTCAACAAAGACTGTTGTTGAGGTTATGCTATTCTTCCGTCTACTAGGTCTACTACTAGCTAACAATAGCTCGCGAGAGCGGCACATTTTACGTTTGTATGGGAAATTCAAAGCACACTAGATGTAGTTCTTTTTTAGACAAACTGTATAATTGTGGCCCATTGGCATATGTCACAGATTATCTTCCGTTTGATAGATGTCAAAATTGTCACCAATATGAAGCCTAGAAATTACTAGATTCTAATATTAGTTCTGCTTTTTGCCGCCCGCAAAGCTAGAATTCTGCTGTATAGTAGTCCCCTGAACCCAAAAAAAATATTTTTGTTCATTGGTCTGTGTGTCTGTCTGTCTGTGAACAGAATATCTCAAAAACGACTTTTTCCAAAACGGCTCTAACGAGTTTTTTCAAACTTTACTTTTTTAATGTGTATTGATGTGAGATAGGTGATTTTCCAATTGAATACTTCTAAAATGGGTTCTTTTGTTTTTTTTTTCTATTTTTCTTTATTAACTCCTATTTTAAATAGAACAGCCGGTATATTATTTTTTAGAGAAAATTTGTCTCTTGGACTAACGCTCTATTTTGTACCGTTTTTGTAGAATTTGCCATTTTGGAATTTTTTACAATGCTGAAAAATTTAAAATCAAATTATTTTTGGCTAATTATAAGATCACTGTAAAAGAAAGTTGTGCGAGTGTATCACACCAGATTTTTTCTTAAAGTTAGTAGGCCGTAGGCCGCCATTTCGATGCAAATTATGCCTATTGTCGCCACTGTCTCCATCAAGCTACTGTACCCATACCGAGAATTTCTGTCAACTAAGTACCTAGAATAGTCGATAGCAGGCTTTCAAGGCCGTTGTCCATAATGGTAGGTTCTTCCGGGTTATGCCGTGGTCGTCGATTTGAACTTGACGTTTCGCTGCTCATGCTGTCAGCTTCTTCAGAAGTTTTCTAAAGACTGATGTTGGTGCCTTTTTTCCTGGTTATATACCGAGGAGCCGTTACGGTTGGCTGCTCGTGTATATCTAGTATGTTATTGAGAGTTGTCGTTTTTTCGCTTGGTTGCTACGTGAAACTTGTTTATGGATGGATTGGTTTGGCAGAGCTACTTTCCATGTGTTACTAAGGCGGTAGCCGTCTTCTCGGTTGAAATTGTTTGGATTTTTAATAATTTCTAGGGATTCACGAATAACGCGAGGGAAGTATTTTTTAGTTCTAGCTAGTATTTATTCTGTGATCTCCTGGTCCTAATATGTGTTCTGCGATGGCTGATTTTTGTGTCTTTCCAAGTCGTGTGTGGCTCTGGTGTTCTTTTATTCGACATTGGATGCTTCTTCCCGTTTATCCGATGTAAGATTTGCCACAAGTACATTGGAGCTGGTAAACGCCTTCTATCTGTAGTATGGGCAAAGAATCTTTGTTGGAGGGGATCAATTGTTCGACCTTTCTTATTGTACCATAGCGGATTCGGATGGTTTTCTTATCTAAGACCTTTCTTATCCGGTCGGTTACTCCGGCGATGTTAGGAAGGCAGGCGTAATTAATAGGTTTAGGTTTAGGTTCTTTCGGTTTTATGGTGTATTGGCACGCTTTCCTGATGTCTCGTCGACTGTAGCCATTCCTGTGTAACGCTTCTTCCACATGTCCCAGTTCTTGTGGTTTTTTGTCCTCGTCACAAATAACGTTGGCCCAATGAATAAGAGCCTTGAGATCTCTTTTGTTGGGGATGATGGTGAGACGAAGCATGCAGATAGCGGTAAGTGTGAGTCTTCTTTCGATACACTGTATGACTTAATCTGTTGTTATTGGTTCGTTTCACTAACACGTCTAATTTTTGCAGTTTCCATAGTGAATCTTATTTTGGCATGGTGGTTGTTTAAGTGTGCCAAGAAAACGTCAAGAGCTGCTTTTCCTTGGGGCCATATGACGAAAATGTCGTCGACGTAGCGGAACCAGCATTTAGGTTTGAGATGGCTGGACTGAATAGCTTCATCTTCAAAGGCTTCCATAAATATGTTAGCAATGACTGGAGATAACGGGGATCCCAAGGCGGCTCCTTCCTTTTACTCGTAGTACATTCCTTGTCAAAAAAGTAGGTCGTCGTGAGGCACATCCTTACTAACTCTGGGACGTCTTCTCGGAGTCCTTGAGGAACGAAGCATTGTTGTATGAGATTTACGGAATCTTCTACTGGTACGTGGTGAACAAGGATTCCACATCGAAACTGACCAACATGTCCTGGACCGTTACTTCCAACTGAGCCAATATTTCCACGAAATGCTCAGAGTTCTTCACGTAGGATTCTGTTCTGCTTACGTATGGTTGTAATATGTTAGCAAGGTATCTGGATAGTGCATACGTAGGAGATCCGCAAGTGCTAACAATTGGCCTGACTGGAACTTCTGGTTTGTGGATCTTCGGAAGTCCGTAAAGTCTGGGCAGTCTAGTATCGCTAAGCAGTAGTCGTCAAAGTTCCGACTCTGGTATTAATGAGCTATTGATAGCTCCTCTAATCTGGCGTTCTATCCTCGATGTGGGGTCCCTCTTCAGTGTTACGTACTTTTCATCGTTCAATAGTGATTGAATTTTGTTCAGGTAGTTCTTTCTGTTCATCACTACAGTGGCATTTCCTTTGTCAGCGCGTCGAACTACAATGTATGGATTGTTGCGAATTTCCTTCAGAGCTTGTGTTTCGGCTCTGGTGACGTTCCTCGTTGGTGGTTTGGCACGCTTTAATATACGACAGGTCTCATGTCGTGCTTCCTCGGCTTCCTCAACTGGTAGTTTGCGAATAGCACTCTCAATTTCAGCGATGACTTCTTTAGAATTTAGATATTCCTAAATATAAACGAGGGGAATATCTAAATGTTAAAATTAATATTTTTATGCACAATTAATATTATCCAATAAGTTTTTAATACTAAACGACACGGAAAATTATTCTCTTTAATTTAGTACCACTACCATTTTTTTCCATAAAAATGGTGAGCAGGAATATGCATAACCGTGATAAGCCTTGTAATTTGCCTATATTCAAAGGTATGACCAACCACCCGGTATAGTTTATTTTGTTTATTCATGAAACGTGTTTTAATAGCAAATATAACAACTAGAGCAAATATGTTACTGATTTTATTAGGAGGAACGGGGCAGTGTGAAAAAGGAATTAGATGCGAATAGATCTTTGAGTTGTTTAGTCGATATGTATCTTTAGTTTTGTGTTAATTGTTCAATAAATACATTTTAAAAGGTTGTTTGGGGAGTTTTTACATTGTCTAAACCTAGTAACTTTGCATCTTCCGTACATATACATGTGTATATGTATTCATATACATATGTATATGTATTTATATTTTTAAAGTCCCCACCAACTTTTTCTATTACAAACCCGCATTAAGTTTTAGTACAAACAACTGCCGCTAACATCCCAACCCTGCCAGTGGCCATCTACCATACTACTGTCGTCTGCCGACAAGTGCAGCGCTGCAATGACCTTACCTCCAGGAAATATTATTCATGTTAGAGACAAATATAATCTGACATTCCGTTAGTATCACGCTATTTAATATTTACTTGCAAATTCACAATTTCACAAAGGGCCAGCATCAAACAAAGTTACACATTTTCCTTATTTAAATATTGAGAAAATAAGGAAAAAATACCCTCACCCCTCACAACCGCATCTCGAATTTTCTTAAAAAATACAATCGACCAGTAGAAAGTTTCCAAACTGCAAATTTCACATAAATATTTATTTTAAGGTTTTTCTCATAATTATAACGTTATAATAGATAACGTATTGTTTTGCAACCCCCAAATCCAACTGGACCGTAAAATTCTTAAAAGCCCCCAGATTTATCCACATACTGCCAAAAACAAAATTCGACAATTTGCTACAAACGCACCTCACCTTGATACCCTGTAACATCGCCTCTGTGCATCTCAGACCCCAATACGACAGACAACCAATACGATGAGCGTTAGTTCATCGTCTTTCCAACTAGCCACAAATTACATTTGAATCTTTCAAGAAGTATGCGATGTAATAGCACCGAACGCTTTCGTGTTCAAAAAATCGTTTTAACCCCCTTATTTTCACCCCCTCGAATCTTGCATTGTCACAAACTCTCCAGAAAGTTCACCCTTAACGAGATCTTCAAATTGACACCAACAACATTCACCTGCAATACGTACAACTTGCAAAAATTCGCAAAAACTGCGCACTGTCCAAGCGTCATACAAATCGCCACTGGAGCTTCATATTACCGTCACACTTCCAATTCGTTCAACATTTCCAATGTTAAAACCAATTCCCAAGTACAAAATTGGACACTCTTTGTATGGTACCTACCAATTTAAATCTGCCGCCCGTTTTATGTCATCATATCAGTGCTGTTTTAGTCTTTTTTTGTTTCTATGCTTTATCTTTCTACTTATGACCTCTATTTGGTCACTTTACTGTCCTGATTACCGTTAGTAATTTCACATCGAGGGCGCGTCTCAATTTCAGTATGGCCAGGTTGAGCAAAAGCCAGTTGTATAAGTACATTTACTGCAAACCTGCTGAACATTTAGTGTAAACATGTTGAAAATTGGCGACAAATTTACCAATCATTTTGGGTTCATATCCAAAACGCGTTTTATTTTCAACATGGCTAGAGTAATTAAAGATGTCTTGTAAATGTATTGCTAATTTGCTGAATAATTAATGTAAAGGTGCTGAAAATTGACTGCAAACTCCGTAGGAAAAAGTTTGAAAACTTGCTGCAAATGTATCGCAAAGATACTAAAAATGCTGTAAACTCATTGCTAATTTGCCGCTTATTTATAAAAAAAAATGACTGAAAACTTACTAAAAATATACTATTACGTATTTGCTTCAAAATGTACTGAAGTTAATTCTCTGCAAACTAGATTAAACGTTACCGCAAGGATATTCAATTTGTTAACTTGGTTTTGAACTTTATGAACATTTGTTACAGACTTGTTAAATAAAAGTTGCCAAAGTTTTACTGCAGGTATATTATAAATTTAGTAAAAACAATTAATATGAGCTTCTGCATCTCAATGAAAGCTTAATGAAAACATATTGAAAACTGCCGAAAGTTGACTAGAGACTTGCTGAAACTGACTTGCTGGAAAATTATTATAACGTTTTCGGGAATTTGCGAGAAACTTGTAATTGAAAATGGTAAACAATTTATTGCTAAATATGTTGCTAATGTGCTTCTTGCTGACTAAAAATGTGCAGCAAACTGAAAACCTGTTAACAGACTGCTCTAAATTTTCTAAAAAGTTAATGCGAGCTTGTTACATTTTACTGAAAATATACACAAAATTTGTTGTAATTATTCATTTTTTCAGAGATGCGCAGCAAACCTACTAAAAACCTATAAACAAATTGCTGCAAACTTCGTAAAAATGTAATGCAAGTTTGTTAAAATTTACTAAAAATGTGCGCAAAATTTGCTACAGTTACTAAAGATTTGCTACACATTTTCTGAAAATGCGCTCCAAACTACTGACAATTTATAAACGGATTTCTACATCTTGCTAAAAATGTAATATAATTTTGCTGACATTTATTGCAAAAATACTCGATATTTAAAGTTACTGACAATTTGCTACAAACTTTCTGATAATTCGCAAGAAGCTTACTGAAAACTTATAATAAAATGCTGCAAACTTGGTAAAAATGTAATGCAAGATTGCCGAAATCTACTGGAAACATTCTCAACAATTGAAGTTACTGAAAATGTGCTACATATTTGCTGAAAACTCGCAGCAAACATACTGAAAATATAATGCAAGTTTGCTAAAATTTACTAGCAATATGTTCAACATTTAAAGCTATTGAAATTGTGCTACAAATTTCCTGAAAATATTCAGCAAGCTCACTGAAAACGTATAAATAGATTGCTACAAACTTGGTGAAATTGAATGCTAGTCTGCTAAAATTTACTGGAAATATGCTCAACATCTAAAATTCTGACAATTTGTTACAAATTTGCTGAAAATTCAGAACAAGCTTATTGAAAACTTACACATAGATTACTGAAAACATGGGGAGAAAATTTAATGTAAGATTGCCGAAATTTACTGGAAATATGCTCATCAATTAACGTTACTGAAAATGTGCTACAATTTTGCTAAAAACTTGCAGAAACGTACTGAAATGAAAGTTTGTTAAAATTTACTGGTAATATGTTCAATATTTAAAGCTACTGAAAATGTGCTGTACATTTACTGAATACGTGCAGTTAGCTTACTGAAAACTTATAAATAGATAGCTACAAACTTGCTGAAAATTTAATGCAAGTTTCGCTATAAATAGCCTATGCCCAAAATGTGCAGAAGTTACTGAAAATTTGCTGCAATGTTATTGACTATTCAACACTATAACATATAAGCCAATCACATTGCAGACATTTGCTTTTTTCAGCCAATAACAGCAGTATATCACTGAATATTGGGCACCATGCAAAATATTCACAAAACAATGTACGTACTCAAAAAATAAATAGCCTTGTTGCGAAGTATCGTTTAGCAACGATGTTCTGTCCTTAGTGATATCGCTAGGTTACGTAACACTAAACCCCAACAAACTGTGTGGCTTGTTTTAAAAATTTTAAAATGCTGTGTTTTGGAAGTATTTCGCTGAATTTAATTGAGAATGAATAATTATATTAATTGTTGGATTATTTTTCAAGAAAGTTAATCGTTATGTATTAATATTGTTAAATAGTCGTCCCAAATACCACTCGAAGTGGATATATATTTTTTAAATATTTTGCCATTTCCATAGAAATTATTGCAAATCTCACTTCGGCTCGTGACATTTTTTATGTGATTTTGTATCGTGAAATTTAAAAGCAATAATTTACATGGAAACGACAAAATATTTGTGAAAAATATATCCACTGCTTGTGGTATTACCCTTGATTATTCAACACTATAATGAACAAACCAATGAAAATTGTTCAATTTGTCAGAAACGGCCAATCAAAATTGACTGTCATTGAACACACCTAATGTCACAGTGTTTTCACGCGAGCCTAATTGTTTTCCATGATTTCGATTTAGTGAGTAGCCTTTGACTGATGTTTCACCAAAACGTCAAAGTCAAAGTTTGCAAATCAGCGTCGTTCTAAAAACTCATAATAATCGTGTTGGGAGCTCCAGTATTGAATTAATAGTGAAAAATGTTAAAAATGTGTGCTGTCGAACACGGTAAAAGTCATCTAACCATATTGTTGAATAATCTTTCCAAACACCACTCAAAACAAATTTTTTTAAGAGAATTTTTTTCGTCAACATGCAAATTATTGCAAATTTCTCTCAACAAAAACTGATCAAATTCCACTCGACCTGCGGTCTCGCGGAATTTTTAACGCAGTTTTGGTTTCGAGAAATTTAAATGCAATAATTTGCATGTAAACAAAAAAATTCTCAAAAAATTTTCACCTTTTGTGGTATTACCTTTGAAAATGCACAACCAACTTATAGAGTGCTGTAAACTCACTGTATTTTAAACGATAAAGCTGCACGCTCTACCATCTGCAATTTTTAAATATGCAGGATGTGTAAAAATTGCGCATAAGCTTCAGCTAGAGCTATTGTTTGATTAATTCTGAGTCGAAAATCTGAATAATAAAATAATGGATAACCGTGTTACAACAAAAGCACTTCATCTAATACACAAGGTTTCATAAAAGTAAGTCGACTGTGCAGGTTTTATAATGAATCCAACTTTGTTACAAGTAACTTCGTTTTTACTGTAAAATCAATATCAAAAACTATAACGTATATTTGACACCTTTTTCAAATTACAGTAAATATCTGACAGAACTATTCAAAAACCGTAGCAACTAATAGTATACTAAAGTATGAGTGGATAACAAGGTCTTTAAAACACGCGCGAGTTTTCGAGCACGACGGCGTAGCCGGAGTGCTCGAAATAGAGCAAGTGTTTTAAAGACCAGTTATCCACTAATAGTTTACGCTATTTTTTATTATACCTACAATACTGGAAATAAATTACGCACTAAAAACTTAGAAATAATTTTTGTCGTGATAAATCGAGAGGGCACAATAATATTGCTACTATAGTTACGAAAATTATTTACGTTTTTGTCGCGTCCACGTCCGTTGTTGCATTCAGTCGTTTCCTTGACAACCTTTAAAGCTCGGCGAGCTTTAATCGCCTGTTTTCACACGCTCAGGCGTGCTTCAAACTGCGATTCTGATGTAGGTATAATAAAATAGTATATTAAAGTATGAGTGGATAACAAGGTCTTTAAAACACGCGCGAGTTTTCGAGCACGACGGCGTAGCCGGAGTGCTCGAAACAGAGCAAGTGTTTTAAAGACCAGTTATCCACGAATACTTTACGCTATTTTTTATTATACCTCCAATACTGGAAATAAATTACGCACTAAAAACTTAGAAATAATTTTTGTCGTGATAAATCGAGAGGGCCTAATAAAATTGCTACTATAGTTACGAGAATTATTTACGTTTTTGTAGCGTCCATGTCCGTTGTTGCATTCAGTCGTTTCCTTGACAACCTTTAAAGCTCGGCGGTCTTTAATCGCCTGTATTCGCACGCTCAGGCGTGCTTTAAACGGCGATTCTGATGCAGGTATAATAAAATAGTATATTAAAGTATGAGTGGATAACAAGGTCTTTAAAACACGCGCGAGTTTTCGAGCACGACGGCGTAGCCGGAGTGCTCGAAACAGAGCAAGTGTTTTAAAGACCAGTTATCCACGAATACTTTACGCTATTTTTTATTATACCTCTAATAGTGGAAATAAATTACGTACTAAAAACTTAGAAATAATTTTTGTCGTGATAAATCGAGAGGTCATAATAATATTGCTACTATAGTTACGAGAATTATTTACGTTTTTGTCGCGTCCATGTCCGTTGTTGCATTCAGTCGTTTCCTTGACAACCTTTAAAGCTCGGCGAGCTTTAATCGCCTGTATTCGCACGCTCAGGCGTGCTTTAAACGGCGATTCTGATGCAGGTATAATAAAATAGTATATTAAAGTATGAGTGGATAACAAGGTCTTTAAAACACGCGCGTGTTTTCGAGCACGACGGCGTTGCTGGAGTGCTCGAAATAGAGCAAGTGTTTTAAAGACCAGCTATCCACGAATACTTTACGCTATTTTTTATTATACCTCCAATTAGAGATGGGCGCGTGAGTGAATTTTCGCTCACGTCACGCACGTTTCACGCTTGCTTTAAACTGTCACGTTCACGCACGTTCACGCTCACGTTCACTCACGTTCACGGCGTGACACGCCACTCACGACGTGACACGCAGCTTTTATTTCAAAATTTAAATTCAGATAGAACAGAATGTTCAAATTTAAAACCAATGAAGAAACCCTAAGGAGAACTAAAAATATGTTTTGCACCTGACATAATTTACGTGATATGTTGCAATCAGAATAGTTGACATAAAAAGAAAAAAATTAAAATTGACTACAATAACTTCGACAAGGGATAAATACTGAGATCTCGCAAATATATTTCTTGCAGCTGTATTCAAAGACATTACTTTTAATACCAAAAGCTGTCAATGGAATTGACGTTTCCCTTATTGGTATGAGTACAGAAGGTATATGTTGCTAGGCAACACTTTTAATTCTTATGTTTGAAAGTACTTTTACGTACAAGGATCAACATTTTCAGCGTTAAGGCGAGTATACAAAAAAAAATTACTTTTATTAGAATAATAAGTTCATCTACACAAGTACACAATAAATTGGTTTAAAAACAAAACGTAATCAACATTTTCAGTGTTAAGTCGAGTATACAAAACAAAACATTAGGTACTTTTCTAAAAATAGGTTCATCTACACATCTACACAATACATTTTTGGTTTAATAATAAAACGTAATTAACATTTTCAGCGTTAGCCGCGTATAAAAAACAAGCCATTACTTTTATTAGAATAATAAGTTCATCTACACACCTACACATTAAAATGTTGATTTAAAAATAATATGTAATCAACATTTTCAGAGTTAAGTCGAATTCTGCGTTCTTCTAAAATTCGCCCAGCTGTAGAAAATACTCTTTCGCTTGTAGCGGAACTTGCCGGTATGTTTAAAATTTCTCAAGTTTTTTTAACAGTGGCGTATTTACACTGTTTTTCCAAAATCCTAAAATGTCATCTACATTTCCGAATTTTAATTTAACATACTAATTTAGTTTCGACATCATCCTAATTACATGTGTCATCGTCAGAGCTATCTCTAAGTGTAGAAAGATAAGAATCTGATGCTGATGTACCAGTTTTGAGTCGTTTGCTATGTATTTTATCATTATCATCTATAGTTTTATTTGCATTATAATATTCTCTTTTATGTGAAGGTATGCACTTTAAGTATTTATAATTAGGGTCCAAACATAAAGCCACACAATTTAACTTGTTTGGCACAATTTGTGATTTAATGAATTTAAAAGTTGCTGCACCCTGCAGTTTTTTATTCGTTACTAAATATTTAATGTGAAATTAAAGTGAAACGTGAATCACGGCTTGGAAATTTTCACTCACGTTCACTCACGTTCACGTCACGATTTTCAAATATTAGTCACGTTCACGCCGTGACACGCCGTGACACGACGTGACACGACTGTTTTCACGTCACGCGCCCATCCCTACCTCCAATACTGGAAATAAATTACGCACTAAAAACTTAGAAATAATTTTTGTCGTGATAAATCGAGAGGGCATAATAATATTGCTACTATAGTTACGAGAATTATTTTCGTTTTTGTCGCGTCCATGTCCGTTGTTGCATTCAGTCGTTTCCTTGACAACCTTTAAAGCTCGGCGAGCTTTAATCGCCTGTATTCGCATGCTTAGGCGTGCTTTAAATGGCGATTCTGATGCAGGTATAATAAAAAATATATAAAAGTAAAACACAATGATGTCTTGATATTAATGTGGAACATTCTCCCTCCAGTGAAGAACTTCATTATCCATCTTCTATTACAGTTTCCACTTCTAGCTTACATAGTTTCGAAACGGGTTTCTTGTATGTGTTCTTTTTTGTCCTCACATCTGCTACACGTATACGCCCATCTGGACCAGGGTAAACTGCCACTACTTTTCCCATTAGCCAGTGATTTCGTGGTGAGTTTTCATCAACAATGATCACAATATCGTCAGGTGTTATAGGTTCTTGGTTATCAGTCCACTTTTTGCGTCTATTCAATGTAGGTAGGTACTCTTTTAGCCAGCGTTTCCAAAATGAGTTTGCAAGAATTTGTGATTTTCGCCACTCTTTCTTGAGGTTTTTGCGAGAGTTGAAATTTCCTGGTGGTCCCTCTGTATGTGTATATCCAACAGAAAATTATTGGGGGTTAGTGCTTCGGGGTCTCTTAGATCGACGGACACATGAGTTTTAGAGGTCTTTCATTCACTATACATTCAGCTTCGGTAAAAAGTGTTGCAAGTGTTTCTTCCTTTAATGATTGTCCATGTACTATTGTTCCCAGAGACTTCTTTATAGAGCCAATTAACCTCTCCCATGCCCCTACCATATGTGGGCTTCCTGGTGGAATGAACCTAAATTCTATTTTGTGCTTGTCGTGAAGTTCGATATTTCCGTTTCGTTCAATTCCTTCATAGCTACTCGAAGTTCATTGGCTGCTCCTCTCAGGTTCGTTCCATTATCACAAAGTATTTTTGTGGGGCGTCCCCGCCTAGAGATGAATCTTCGAATGGCTAAGATATCCATTCCTACATTGATGAATGGTCGTATACATGGTGTTACATGTACTAACGGCAATTGGCCCATAATTGGCAGTTTGGGTTGCAAATTATCATTTTTACATTTTTGACAAGTTTTCTTAATGGATTTCAGAGCAGCGCGTCCATCAATTATCCAGAATTTCTGCCTAATTTTATTCAAAATGGTCTCCGTTCCAACATGTCCGTACTTGTCATGATATAATTTTAATAATAATTTAGTGTAGGGGTGTAGGGCATAAGATAATGGGTTTTCTCGTTTGAACATCCAAAAAATTAGCTAAATTCAATCTTCCACCCAGTATCATTATTCGATCTCCATCTACTTCAAGACATAATCCTTTAAGTCTACTGTTTTTCCTTAATTTTTTTGTTTTTATCATATTTTCCATGTTGTCCTTAAAACTTTCCCTTTGTGATTCCATTATCCATCGTCTCTCAGCATCTTCGAGTTCAATGATAGTCAAAGTTTGTTTTAGTGGATGTGAAATTCCTTCTTTCGACTTCTTCAGATTTTTAATGAATCGTAATTCCCAAGCCGTTGTTCTTATCAAACGTAACCAGTTCGATTTTTTTTATTTCTGCCAAACCTGACACACTCTAGCGTACAAGTTCCTGTAAATCCCATTTTCAATTCTTTCGATTTTTCGCCAATTTGTTCCAATTCTGGGCAATACTTGATTTATTCTGGCCACAATTTTACCGGATCTTTCAAGAAATTTGGTCCATTTAACCAACTTGTCGATATTTTTATAAAGTGGTCTTTTGAATGTTGTCGAGTTGCTACATTCAGATGTGTTGGAATCCACTGCTAATCAACATAATTAGTTTTCTCCTGAATTTCTCCAATGCGATGTGCAACAAATGGTTTATATTTTCTACTACCATTTTTTATCCATCTTAATACACATTTTGAATCTGACCAAAAATTCAGCTTACCAATGTTAATCTCCAGTTCATCTGTCAGTACTTCCGAGAGTCTTGTAGCCAATACAGCAGCCTGAAGTTCCATCCTGGGTTAGATAATGGCTTCAGTGGCGCAACTCTTGTCTTTGCCATCACAAATGATGTTTCAATTTTCTCAAGACCAACTATTCTCAAATATGCCACTGCCGAGAACGCTTTTTCACTGGCGTTGCAAAATATATGCAATTCTATCATCTCAGCAGTTGGTATAAGATAAGAATAGCATCGTGGAACCTCTATGGTGGCCATATTCTTCAACTCCGAGAACCATTCCTCCCATACCTTCTTCAGGTTGACTGATATGATCGTCCCAACTGACACCTGCTCGCCATATGTCTTGTAACAAAACTTTTGCACCAATTGTGTGAAAAGCCAAAAATCCCAAAGGATCAAAAATGCTCATGACAATTTTGAGAATTTTCCTTTTCGTGGTTTTGCTTCCATTTGGTGTACTTTCTAGTGATAACTTGAATCGAATGGTATCTTTTTCAGGATTCCACCATACTCCTAAGACTCTTTGTGTTTCCTGTCCATTTTCAGTAATATTTTTCTGCTCATTCATTTCGCCTTTCAATTCCAATCTCACAAGTAGAGTCCAAGTAATCATCGGCGTACATTTTCTTTGTGATAGCTGTCAAAATTTCGGGTGATTGGCTCATTTCCTCAGCATTCGAATTTTTCACATACTGCGCACATGCTGGAGAACATTTGGCACCAAAGATCATCACCTGCATCTCGTACACTTCCGGTTCCATTTCAATATTCAAATTTCTCCATAACAATCTTTGGGCACATCGATCTTCTTCTTTGATATTCACCATATGAAATATTTCCCTAACGTCTCCTGCGAATCCAAATTTCCTCTGGCGAAACCTAATTATAACAGCAACAAGTGAAGCGAGTAAATCGGGTCCTGTTAATAAATAGTCATTCAGGCTTGAGCCATGAGATTTTGCCGCCGCATGCAATACCATCCGAATCTTGCTAGGTTTGTTCTGAATCACTGTGGTAAAATGAGATAAATACCAAGTGTGGGGCGGTTCGATTGCAGCTTCTTCAATTGTCAGTTTTTCCATGTACCCTTTCTTGATATAGCTGTCAATCTTTTCACACTTTTCCGAATTCTATGACCCTTTGGCATTTGCTTTCCATACATTTCAGTCTTTGTAATGCTGTCGTTTTGCTTTCCGGTAATTTCAGATTTTCATCCTTCCAAATGAGCCCTATCTCATAACGACCACCTTCAATTCTTCGAGCTTTTCTCATTATTTCCATCGCTTTCTTTTCTTCCATTGCGAGAGCATTTTTGTGTGGTGAAACACCAAATGAATCTAGTGAGAAAGATTTTTTCACTAAATCATGTCATATCTCATCGTTTTTCTTATTACAAAAATGAAGAGAATCTATCATTTCCATTTTTGATTGATTATTTAGGCGATGCAGAGACCAACCCAACCTACATTTTGTGGCAATAGAAGAAAATCCTTCATTCTTGTAATCAGTTCGGTTTTTTATGGGGGTTATGAGGTCTATATTATCGTGACCTATCAGTAACATAGGTTTTTCATTCTTAAAATCAGTAATTGGCAAATTTTTCAAGTGAGAATAGATTTCCCAGCGTTTTATTTCAACAGTTTGCATTGGCAATGACAGATTTTCCACTGTATAGGCATTTTTTAGATCATAAAGTTTAGAATCTCCTACTCCTGAAATTTGAAGATCTAGGCATTGTGAATTTTCAAACCTGGTAGATATATCTCTGGTCCATTTGATACAGAGTGATTCTTTGATACCTTTCAGACCCAACTTTTTGACGATGTCCTCTTCTATCAAGCTCACAGTGGATCCCTCGTCACAAAGCGCTAAGGTATGAATCGCTCCTCGTGGACCATATAATTTCACCGGAATCATTCTCAGTAGTACGCTATTTTTCATCTGTTGAACTGCCGTCACTGCTTCTTCCGATTAACTAGAAATATTGTTTACATTATTTATAATATTTACATTTTCTCTGTCATTTTCACGGGATTCTCTATCTATAGTCAAATTTTCATTATGTAGGAGTTTGTGGTGCTTATATTTACATCCCCTTATGCCTCATTCTTTTTTGTATTTGCACCTCCACTTTTGATGATTCTCTCTCAGACAACAAAAACAGAGTTTTTTACCTTTGATCAACTCCCACCTTGTGTTGACATGATCCAATTTCCGTTTACACAATACCCACACTTTTTCATTTCCTCAGTAGTAGTGCTCAAGACTGCTTCTTGCCATTTCTGCTTCTGTTGGAAGATGGGTTTTTCTACGTTCTTCGGTGGATCTTCATATTTCTTCACTTCCTTAGGAGTGTGAACGCAACACGCAGCGTTGGCCATGTCTGCTAACCAAGTGGAGAATAAGTCGATGCTCGCCTCTGTATGCATACTGAAAATAAATTCACCCCATTTGAGTTTCAGTATGTTAGGTAGTTTATTTGCCAGATCTTTGAGAAGTTGGGGATTATTCATATGTCCCGTTGACTTTAGACTTTTCATTGTTTCAACTAAGTTTCTTACTTCATTAAAGAAAATAATAAATTTTTCCAAACTTGTCTCTTTCATGAATGGAATGCAGTTGATTTTGGATATAATAACTTCAATGATGATATCAGGCCTGCCGAATCTCATTTTTAGCGTTTCCATCACCATTGGCACATTTTCCGAAACAAGCAGCATACCTGCTACGGCAGATTTTGCTTCCCCTCTCAAACACTTTCTGAGTTTTATCATAATCTCTTCCCGACTGAATGAACACATTTTGTAAACCCTTTCATACTGTTCAAAAATAGACGCCATTCTGCAGGATCTCCATAGAAAATTGGGAAATCGTTGTCACTAATTTGCCGTTCTGGAACTGATCGTTAGCACCTGTGTTTGTTTGTTTCAGAAGATTATTTATAATCTGACACACAACTGGATGTCATTTGATTGATTATTACCTACATTGACCTGACTGATATTGATCTCATTACATCTATTCTCCCCTGGCTCGATGAAATCATTAGATGGCTCACCTGAGGGATCTTCTTTCCATGTAAGATTACCTTGCAAATCTTGCATATGCGCTTTGGATATGCTTGGATGAACATTCGATCCATTCCAATTGCTGCCATTCTCTTTCCATTTATTCACCTATTCCTGGACCCTTGACAGGCTTGGCTGGACGTCTTCCTATCCCAGTTCTTGGCTCCGTATTTCTCCTTCCACATCCCGAATTTCCTCTTCATGAAGTTCATGTTCGAGTTGAAGAAGTCGAAGTTGATTATCTAATTTTGTTTTTTCTAATTCAATTTCTTGTCTCTTTTTTTCAGTTTCATAGTTCAGTATCTTCTGGCGGACTCTGGTACTAGTATGGGACTTCAAACTTACAGCAGACTTGGAGAGTTTTGATTTTTCCGAGGTTTCCTTCCTTTCAGTAGTGAAATGGTTTCCGTTTTTCTAGGGATTTTCCATTTCACTAATCCCTCTTCCAAATCCTTCTGGCCACTGAAAGTTAGTGTACCTGTATAATAGATAAGAGTAGAGCAAAAGGCGACATATGTCACATATTTGTGATCCAAAATTGTGTCACTTTAATGTCATTTAGCCATTAGCGAGACTAGAAGGAATTCAAGGGGTACGATTACTCCTTACATTTTAGTGAGAATGCAAAACATTGAGTAATAATTGAAAATTAAGCAGCAATACAAATAAAACATTTTTGATGTGTGTAACATTTAATCATTATTTTACATGCACATAATAAATGTAATTGTGGGTTTTAAAATGATTGTCTAAAATTTCTCGCATTGCATGACGTTTACTAGACCATTTTATTTTTTGTTGTTTTCTTATTTTTGCCTTTAAAGAGCCAGTATAAATTTTTAAACGGTATACTACATATTTGATCGTAAATTTTGCTTTTACATTACAACATACTGGAAATTTAATTAATTGATAAATTGGATCGGAATTAATAGCATCTTTTATAATTCTCACAAAATTGTCTTTACAGTTAGTTTTCAAATATTTCTTTAAATTTTGGAAAATTTGTTCAAGTAAAATCACAATTTGAAATATATTATCAGTTAGACAGTTACATAAAAAAGACAGCCAACTTTATATTCCTTCAGAGTAACAAATTTTGTATAAGGACGATGTATTGTTATTCTTTTTGATCCTAAAATGGAAAAACAATTCTTACAAACATTTTGCTTCCGCATACTTCTCACTACACACGCAGCCCAATTATACAAAATATTTTGTTCTCTTAAAGAAAGTTCTTTTTTGCAAGTGTTCCAGTCTGGAGGTAAAAGTAAACGTTCCTTCATTTCGTTATTACTATTAGGCGTTTCTTTGCTGTTTGTTTTAATGAATTTTAAAAAAACCTTTCGATGGTGTTCTATCATCGTCTTGATAATTTTTGCTTGTAGGCATATTTAAATACTGTGCAACAGACAATAATTTCAAATTTTGTTTAAACTGATTTGCTGTAGGAAGTGGGTGCCTCGCCTTCATTTGTGAAAATAAATTTTCCAAGCAATCATATGAAAATCTGGATGTTAATAAAAAATTATATTTTTTTTTCCTTTAAAAAGACATTTTGGAGGTCTAGAATCGATGTTGTAGTCAATATAACGCCAGTCTGAATGGGTTTCCATACTGGTTTTCCATTGTTATTTGAACCCACTTTCAAACTTCCGAATAAATCAATAATTTCTTGAAGACATTCCAAAGTGTTCTTATAGATAGTTGGATTCAATTTACTCAATGCCTGTACCGCCGATCTTGAACTAACTAGGCCGAACCATATGTAAACCATATCGTTAAAAAAATCTGTAGTAAATGAAGACTTATCTTCCTTCGTTTCTGCATCGAACCGCATACCACAACCAACGTTCCAATTTACAGTACAGGCGCCAGGGAAATCGTTAATAGGGCTTTACGTGCAATTCTTGGTAACAGCATTTTGGGTTAATGGGTGGGTGGGGGGCTGTGCTCTGAGTGTAACTTTAAGTTTTCGGATCGATCGGAGAAATTGCTTTTCCGCAATATCGGAAGAAGTGTTGAAAACGGTTTTTTAGCAATTTCTCGTTTCCTGTTGCTCTGAAGCTGAAATTGCATCAATAGAAGTTTGTAGTTTATGAAATTCCTCACAACTTTTGGAAATACCTTTTCCTCGTGCGCTCACCAATTCAAAAGTTGTTAACCCATAAAGCCAAGAAATTAAGGGTTGAAATGGGTTTTACGTAAATATATCGCTTTCAGTTAATCCTACGATAAAAAATACTCTTATATTTTTAGTAGAACAACTAATTTGCATAAAATTTGTGTATGCGTATTTTTCCATTTGAACGATTATTTACCGTTCTACAGCGCCGCAAATGTCGCAAGTCACGTAAATCGTATATTTAATGTACACTTTCGAACGGCCCTGTTCCTTCGAGTGTGTCGCACCAACTGTTTTCCACACCAACTTTGAGGTATAGCTTGTGGCGCGTTTTTTTTACGTGGTCTCCCCTATAGGCCTAATCCACGAAGTGTATTTCTACACTTCCCTTGGTCTTTTTGATGGGCCGGGTTCTGCATCGTCAATTCCAATCATTGCAGAATCGTCGATTTTATCGCCCTTGTTAAGTTGTGTTTCCATTGAAACGAATTCGGGAAGAGAAAATATGTCATCGCCGTAGCTGGTGTGGTATTCGTCTTCATCTGTAGCAAGCATTCTGGAGATTTCTTGCACGTTCTCACAGGATTCCCCGGCGCATTTGGTCTTACACCCGCATAAAATTAATTTAATTATTGCAGTAGGCGAGGAAGGCTCAGTGCTAGGCACCGGTGTAAACGTACGGCCACGTTTATTTCAGCCTCATCTTTCCGCGGGTAGAGTGTCATTTCCAAGCCAGGTTTGAACTTGATGGTATGTCCGGAATGCACGCATCCTGGCCGTGTCTTTTGTAGGTGGCAGGGATGCCAGATTAAACGTTGACTTCGCAAGGGATTTCGCGAAGTGTTTGTATCGCAACAAGTTGATTGACTTGTCTTTATGGATGTCTCCACCGTACAACGCAATAAAAAATTACTCTCCCAGTGCCAGAGCAACAGGAAACGAGAAATTGCTGAAAAACTGTTTTCAACACTTCTTCCGATATTGCGGAAAAACAATTTATCCGATCGATCTTAAAGTTAGACTCAGAGCACAGCCCCCCACCCACCCATTAACACAAAATGCTGTTACCAAGAATTGCATGTAAAAATTCCCTGGCGCCTGTACTATTAATACGTGTAGCGAATTAGAAACCTTCATTTTGTTAAAATGTCCTGGATTCAGAAGATCCACATTCAATTTTGGTGCAAACTTCAAGTCCAAATCTCCTTCTTCGTTACACAATTTCTTTATATATTCAAGTTTCACTAAATTGCTGGGTAAATTATATTTTTCTACAAAGCGATCCGGTAACTCAATAATTTTGTTTTGAACTAAACATTGTTTAATATTTTTCAATAAATGGGGCCCTTCTGCTAAAAAATAAATCTTCTCTCCATTACAGGGATTTATTGTAAAATTCACTGTTTTGCAATGTTTCCTATCCATCATGCCAAACCTCTTCCACATGGCTTGATTTGCTGAGGCCATATCAGAAGTAACTGAATGAACATTCAAACCTATTGCCGTTATCTGTCTAAATATGTTTATGAGTATATCTGCTATAGTAGTTTCATTGGTGCTATCTCCTGTGAAATAATACGCTGCTACTTGTTTCCACCTGCTGGTAATTCCGCCCAACATAATCAACAATGCTTTGGTGGGTATTCCTTCATGCTCAGGTACGGTAATACTTCCAACATACCTTTGGGTTGAAACACAATAATCTAGTCCACTTTTGATATCCATTTCATCCAGGGTAATCATACAGTCTTTTTCGAAATCAGAGCTAAGTGTGTCCACTTTAATTTTCATAAACTGTATAACTTCTTCTAAAACGCCAAATTGAAGGTTTTGTAGATGTAGATTTAATGTTCGAATACATGGAAATGATAAACCAAGTTTTTTTAATGTATTGTATCCGGTTGTTCCACTGGCTACCTTAAGTTGTAAAGATTTAGTTATAGTTTCATCCGAGCACTTCACAATTTTTTTCCTATCATTGCTTGAAATTGATTTTCCATAATTTTTTTTCAAATCTTTGTTTAAGTCGCTTGTTTTCTAGTTTTTGTTCAAATAACTGACTACTCAATTTCTTATTATTTACTGGAAGGTTTGCAACTTGCTTTTTATATTTTGATATTTCTTCTCCAAATTTCTTTCTTTAGAATACTGGTTATTTGATGAATGTGCCGGTAACAGTGATGATGACGAAACATGTGCTTTGCTAGATGTTAAAAGACAAGGTATTGCATCCTTTTTTAATTGCTTCCCATAGATTTCCCACTGGTCTTCTGTAAAGTGATTCTGACATATTCTTCCTCTACTTACTCCCGTCTTCTGTATCCATATCGCGCGTTTAAAAGTATATTTAGGAACAGCTTTAAATATCACATTTTCCGATCGGTTTTTGCAACCCTTTACGCTGCAGCCGGTCATGTTACTTTTGACAACGCTAATTAAATGAATTTCAATACTTCAGTGTCATTCTGACATTCGTTGGCGTATCAATTATTTAAAAATGTGAAACAAGCAAGCCTTGGTAAACGTGATCCACCAATCAAAATGTATTCCCTCGTTTTCTCTACTCTTACTAGTTATACAGGTACACTACTGAAAGTCTGCCGATAGGCTTTTGTTTACTCCTGCTCCCTTTCTTCTACTTCGTTCCAGATTATCCATATCTTGATTCGAAAACTTACTCGAAGGACCAAACAATGTGCGGGTTTTATAGTGAACCCAACTTTGTTACAAGTAACTTAGTTTTTACTGTAAAATCAATATCAAAAACTATAACGTATATTTGACACCTTTTTCAAATTGCAGTAAATATCTGACAGAACTATTTAAAAACCGTAGCAACTAAAATATATAAAAGTAAAACACAATGCTGTCTTGATATTAATGTGGAACATCGACATTTCTTAAATTTTGCATGGGCCGTAATTTTACATTTTGGACAACTTTTGTTGATAATATTTTGACGTACTTAGAACACAAAAGGTATTTTACTTCAAAAAATGTTTCTTGTGAAGGCTCATGGAGACCAATCCAACATTTTAATATTAATTAATCAAATTCATTTCTTATAGAATTATAGAAAACTTGTAAAGTTAAATGTTTAGCTTCTAATTTGGCACCTTGTAGATATACCTACTTCGGATTTACTTATGTCGTAAGCATAAAAATTAATTAAAGTGGAAAGATATTTTTTACCTATTCGTGTTATACCCAAATCTTACTAGAACTAAAAGAAGACTGCAAAATCCCATTGTAACACTTAAATAAACAACACGTTTTGATAACATTGTCTTCCATTATGCCTTAATCTCGAAAATGTTAAAACTACTTGGAAAATGGATAAAATTTAATTCAAATAGAAAGTTAGTTGTGCAATACATTAGTTATGCGTTTATTGCGCATTACTATGGAAATATTTTCAGAATGTGATGACAAGTTTCTAAGATATAAACTTTGTTGTATTGTAATCATGCATTTATGTATTTACTGTCTTTTAATATAGATTAACGGGTTATCAGTGTCAACGTTATTATGTAAACAGTTTTACTGAAACCAACATTAAAATTAGTTAGTCACTGTATGTTCTTGTGGGGTTTCCAATTGACACCACAAATATTTGGTTTTGATAAGGTATTTCCAGTAATTTCAAACTTTGAAATTATAAAACAACTGAACAACAGGAAGACGCAATTAAACGTTTTACACCGATACGAAAATCAAGATGCTGAAGTGTGTTGCAGTGTTGTTAATATTGGTGCTTATGCAGAGTAAGTTGTTAAACAATTTTATATTATACTTGACACAGTGGTTCTTGTATCTGCTTACTACACATAGGCAACGCATATTACGTGCGCCGTTTATGTAAAACTTTGATAACGTTTTAAATAAATCAATACTGAATAAACAAACTTAATGAAATAAGAAGCATTACACTAAAGTTCTATTTTATTCTTCAAACGGGGACATGTAAATTGTATAGCAACGCGATAAAAAAATCAGTGTATTGATATGTAGGTCTGTAGGGTATTGCCAAAAGGTATGCAAACATTTATGGACGTATTATACACGCCAAAATAATTAATTAAAACGTCTTGTATATGGCCAAACACACTTCCCTCACGTGTTAAGATCATTTAAAGTTCAAGTATGACGGTGTAATAGTAACAACAAAATAAAAATGATGTATGGCTACTTTTTCCAAATTTGATTTAAGCAGTTTGTGTCGACAGTACTTTGCCAATTGTGTTCTTATGATTCCTTGTTCTTCTTATTTTTGTTATTATTTTCGTCTTTTTTGTTTATTCTTATAATTTTGTTGTTAATAAATTTGAATAATTGACAGATATGTATTTAATATACGGGAACGCGCACTGAAATAGTTTGGAGGCGAGAATATTGTATATGATACTATTAAACATTTTAAATGTTTTTTGTGGTACCTACATAATTAAAAATAAGAATTACTCCTCAAAGGAGCTTTTTCGACCATAGGTGTTGTTATTCTATCAGCATTGTTGTTAACATCCCCACTGCAGGGGCATCGGACTCTCCTCTTTGTGCAGGTTTAGAGATCAAGACCTCACGGTTGCCAAAGCTGGATTGGGGAATCACAGTGTAGTCGACTCAAGATATCTATAGCCACAATTACTGGGGTGTGAACCCAGATTTTTTGGCCCTAAACCAGACTCGTATCTCTGAGCCACATACACTTGCCATACGCTCATAAAGGTTTGCCCAACCTCTTGGTAACACCCTGTATATGCAAATATGTAAATATAAAAGGAAAGTGTGTTAAAGAGAAATGAAAAAAAAACCTACAGTCTTGGTACATTCATAAACAAACAAACCAAGTATCAAATTAATTGCCAATTCTTCTTCTTCTTCTCTTCTTCAATCAGCCATCAACTGTCCATTTTTGAACAAATGCCTTCCTCTGAGTTCTCCAATATTCTTTGTCTTATGCTTTATTCATCCATTTTGATCCTATCGTCTTTATGATGTCATCTTTCCATCTAGTTTGTGGATGACCGATTGATCTTCTGCCACTTCACGGTGACCATTCGATGACTCGTTTTGCCCATTTATCGTTGTTCATTCTTGCTACATGACCTGCCCAATTCCATTTGTAATCTGCGATTATTTGGGATATATCCGTCATTTTCGTTTTTCTACGTATCCAGATGTTTGTTTTTCGATTTCGTAGAGTATAATACCTAACATTACTTTTTCCATCGTTCTTTTGTGTTGTATTTTCAGATGTAATTAAATTTTTGGATTTCTAAAAACAAAGTTTAGTTTTTCGAAGGCTGTCCAACCCAATCTTATTCTTCGTCCGATGTTGATCCACTGGCTTGCTTTACAGGTTTTTATGCACTACTCTAAATATATATACTTATTGACCGTTTCTATATCATTTCCATGTATTGTTACTACTGTTACTACTTATTCGTTGTTTTGTTCGTGTTGTGAATGGTACGCTGTAATTTTTGTATTATCCAAGTCATTTTTAGGCCGTTATCCAATGCTTTCTCACTTAGATCTTAAAGCATGTATTTAATATAATCTATATTATGAGTTGTTTAGCAGATTTTTTCCACTGTGTTAGTGTTTTTCACACGACGTTTCGGAAGTTCTTGATCTACTCCCGTCATCAGGCGTGCTTTGGTACGTTTTTTCTACGTACAGTAGTGTCTATCCCGGGATTTGAACTCGGGTTCACTGATCACTTGTGGTTAGGAGTCTATCACTTTTTCCACTGAGCCACCAGCGCCGCCATATATGTTGGTATTAAACTTATATATATGTTACCGCTATATGCGCAGTAGCCTATGCGCAGTGGGCTATGTTTGTATTATTCTGCGGAGTAGTGGCATTCAAATGGGATTGTGCGCTAGCCTGACTAATCGAACCTCTGCCAGCGCTATGTATGTAGCTTCTTTCAGCTTTCTATGGTCCTACGGACACTTGTTTTCCTGTTTAGCTACTATTATGCTACTAAGTGCTTTCAGTATAGCCCATATCTCCATAGAGTCTAAAGCCTTTAAGAAGTCAACAAAGGCGACATGTAGTGGTAATGCCAATTACATCATATTAATATATTTATAGTTTGGAGAAATGTTGAGTATAGTCAGTGGCTCAGAGGACCACCATGTTGGAGGAAGTGCGATTATTACCAACAGGGTACACGACTGCGCGAAAAATAAAGCAAATAATTCTTCAAATGCGAACCAAAAAACTATATTCGGTGGTTCTTTGTCACTTCATACTTAATATAGATTGTATTAGAATATCTATAATTACCAGATGCACAGAGTAAAGATTTCTTTAAACCTACCTTGGTAATTTTTTATATTTATAATAAAATTTAATATTTAAAGCATTTTTTATTTCCAATGTAATCATCAATCACACTTATTGTATTGATATTTTAGCTACACATTTTTTTTGTAAATGAAACTACTGGTCTTTAAAGTCAATAACTTCTTCACAGTATTCTTTCAATTTCAAAGCACTACGACAAAGTTGGAGTATGGGGATTTCTCATTCTAAATCGATATATTGAGGTTTCATTTGCTTTGCACTAAGCAAATTGTGTTATCACTTACAAAACAGCCACATTAAGGAATTTATCTATAGAGATAAATAATTAAGAGTTCATGAAGTCATAAAATTCAGTAATGAAATGATATCCTAATGATCTTTATTTAAAATATCTATTGACTAACATATTAACTTATTTAGGTTGCTTTGCTTGAAATGAAATAGCAACTGAAGCATGTGTATAATAAACGTAATTATCAAGTGTTTGAATTTACGCACTCCATCGTTCCACGCTGTTTTTATCTTTCACCATGCCTTATTCTTTAATTTTCTATTTTTTTAAAATCTTCTATACCGTCCACCGCATTCTTCTGTTATTCTTTCTTTTTTGGTCCTACGGTTCTTCGATTTTTCTAATTGCTCGATCTCTGCTGCTCTCCAACACCGGATTATCTGGATTTTAATGTTAGATATCTGCTTGCCTAGACATATCGCTTAGTTTTTGATTCGTTTTCTCTTCTATTATTCATTAACCTCGCTTCGCCCATATATTCTTCTTCTCTTTTCCATCATCTTAAAATGTTTTCCAGTTGTTTTATAAGTGTCCATGTTTCACTGATGCATGAGACTATTAATTTGTTTATAGATTGGTACAGTTTTAATTCTCGTTGATAGTTTACCTCTCAGTAATATTTAGGGAATGCTTGTAGAGCTCTTCTGCTTACGTATTCCTCAATTCTATTCTTCAATGTTATTTCCTATTTTAAAAATATAAAACCTTTGACTTTTTCCAATTTAAAATGTTTTTTTTTGTATAAAAATTTGTAGGGGTTCTTTATTTCGTTTTTTCCTATTTCCATATATTTTGTCTTCTCCTAATTTATTTCTACTTCAAAATTCTTTGCTGTTTTTATTAATTTTATCTTTACTTCTTTTCATTATTCTCCAATCTTAGCTCTTATACTTAGATGCTTAGATCATCCACATAAGCTACGCCCTGTTGTCTAATTTTTGCATTTATCAGGTGGCTACTGATTTTCCAAACTTCTCTCGCAATTTCGTATATTAATTATTTTGTGTAAAGGTCTATTATAGTATATTTTTCCTCGTTCTTGTTATTTCCTAAATGTTTATATTATTGTAGCTCGTCGATCACATTAATTTCTATTTCGTGATGTGCTCCTTGATGCTTCTTTTGCTTTCAATTGATTTCTTGAAAGTGTTGCGCTCATCTTTCAATCTTTTCATCTTTTTCATTTTACCAGTTTTCTCTGCTTATTTTTTGCAATATACAGTTCGTTTTACTTCGGTAGGTTGTACTGCATTACCAAAAAAATATATATATGCTCTTTGATATTACCCACTTTAGGGTTTAACCATTTTTACTAATTTTCAATTTTTGCCGCAACCGCTCAATCAATGGCGACCAAACCAAAATTATATGATGTGTCTCATGAAACTGTATAACTTTTGTGAAGACAATAACCCCTTTGGCGTTAAAGGAAATATATCGTATTTCGTTGTATGTCTTTATTGCTTTCTATTCTTGTTGATAGTTGCGGTAACGCAACCACGCTGACGGCATGGTCTAGTCTAGTAAAATGCATACTGGACTACCGTGCCAGAGGTCGCGAGTTCTAATCTGGGTTCGTGAAAGATTTTTGTTATATTTTCGTACTTTCAGTTTAAAACAATTAAAATAAAATAATGGCCGTTTGTTTTACTGTGCAAGATTTATGTACTGAGTATCTTACATGCCAATTAATAATCCAAAATAATCAGCTTGTAAGCAAGCAAGTGTACATTTTCTGGATCAAAAATAAATTTAAATGCACAATATTAAAATAATAATTTTGATAGTCCCTTTGTGACACAAGAAATATTACTTAATATTTACTAAACAAATACAAACTACACAAATAGTTATTTTAAATAGCAATAAAACTCCCTAGGTTCTAATATAAGCTTTGTGGGACTATGCCACACCCACAGTGCAATTTCACTTGTTTGTAAGTTTGTTATACTCGATAATCATAAATACATTAATTCGCTTCAAAACCTCGCTTCGATGTCCTCAACAAAATTATTTTGCCCGAATAAGATAATGCATAGTTAAATTTATTAAACATAAAAACAAATTGTTTATTATTGCTAATCTTTCCATTTGTTACAACATGTACTCCACACATTTTTGTAGTTTTTTAAGAAATGGATTCTTTCATTCACCATAAAAATGTATAAACAAGTTGCCCAATACAATTTTAAAGAGTAAATTAAATATAAGCACAATACCAATATTGTAAATATTATGTTAAACTTAATAACTCACAAACAACTAATTTGGTGCAAACAGAATTTTATAAACAGGCAATTTATTTACAGAGTATCTGTTTTAAATCAATCTGGCTTGGTGATAACTAATACCAATTTTAAACCACAAGATGAGCACCATTAGAACTTATAAAAATGTATCAACCTGAATTCTAAAGCTCCATTCTATCTCAATTATTTGATCTAATTACATTACATAACTGGTATCGACATTAACTTGTACGACTTTAATTTCAGTATGTTTGGTAATACAAGCAGCTCCTACCAGTGTACTCTTGGCAAGACTGCGAAGAGAGCTTCTCATTGAAGACCTTGCACCTAAATCATGTCACGGATCGTACTGTCAGCAGCATGGATGAAACGTTTATTTTGCAAGTTTCAAATATTAGTTTTTTAGTTTTAAGTTTTTTGTCAATAGTAGATATAGTGTATTTAAACAGTGCAAATGTATGATAATAATTATATAAAACAAAGCTATACCTATGTATTTTACGTAATTTATTTTATTTTTTATAAAATGTATATTATATAAGTTGTTGGGATCAAGAAATGGATATAACAATAAATAACCAGTCTTTATTCACCATACATTTTGTAGACTACCTAATTGTAATGGCACAGGATGCATACGATTTGAAGTTTGCATACTAGATACTTAAACAAATGAATACTGCTTCCTCCAAGTGGGGTTTGAACATGAACATTAATAAAACAAAATGTATGGTAGTGAGCTCTGTTTCTATACATTACATAATTAAAAGAAGATCAAAAGCCCGACAAACAGTGATTGGTAGAATGGAATTAGAAAGTTAAAACGGTTTGAACACCTTAATAAACATATGACCTATAAAAATGATGAAATGGGTTCTTCCCGGAAGAAGGCAAAGAGCCTAGCCTACCATGGAACGAAAGCGTAAAAAAATAATGGAAGAAAGAGGTATGTTGGAGGAAAATGCACATAATAGAGAGTGGTGGTGTCTAGATACAGAAAGACGGCAAGAAGTTGTCATGTAACAAAGGCATACAAGGTGTCCCAAAAGGTGCCGGCAATATTTCAAAGATGAAATTGAGAACTTAAAGTTGAAAAATCTTGGTAGACACATGCCTTAAACGTAACCGTTACCGAGTTATTCTTTATTTCATAATTTAAGTTGACAAAATTTGATTTTTTATTGCCAGCAAAGCAAATAATTGTAATTAATTTTAGTTTTACGGGATAAATAAAATGTTCGCAACTGAAACACTTACCCAGTTACCATGATCACATCTTGTTTGGTAACATTTGAACATTGTTTTCTTAACAAATGATTTTAGGGGGGGCTGTGCTCCCTTAATTACGTGTTTGCAAGGTTATTTCAAACAAACAATGTGCAAACATCCACATCGTTAGTTGATGGTACAAGACACAAGACTTGCTATTGGCTGTTGTCCAAGGAGTTATTCGTAGTCCCATAAATGATGATGAACAAGTTGATTTTTTATAGGAAGATTCATCTTTAAGTGTGCGAAGAATTGTATTACGTACTGGATTGTGTAGATACCAAATTTCGTAACCAAGTGGAAACTATGTAGACGTATTTTTTATTATCACGTATTCATCAGGTTTGGAAAATAATACGAAGTGCAAACGAATACAGTTAGATGTATTTCTGTGTTCACGAACCTCTGCCAAATGGTTCCAAGTCTTTATTACCCTCCTTATGTGAGACTCCATAAGGCCGTTTGGCACACCATCCTCTACCAACGGGACCAAGTCTTTACTACTCTACCAACAGAACCAAGTCTTTACTACCCTCCTTATGTGAGGCAGCATAAGGCCGCTGGCACTGCATCCTTTTATATTCCTGCACTCCAAAGAATTATTCTATAACTGTCTAAACTACCCAAACTTAAAAAATACAGTCCACTACAAGGATCACCCTGAAATTTGGTCCTTCGAGCCCTTACACGTTCCACCCCCCAGCAAATTACGATGTGTCACTACTTGAAAAAATAAAGCGTATAAGATGTTTACGTAATAACAGAATAATAATGTATGTGATTTATTTTCATATATTGCAGATTCTTTGAGGATATATTTATTATTGCCTGTCACAATTACATCAACAGGGAGAAGCATTTCAAAGCTTAAAAGGGTAAAAAATGATTTAAAATCTGTTTGAAATCGCTTTAGTAAGTGGCTTAGATAAAGATATGTATGCATTGAAGGAATAGAAAGTTGGTAATTGGTCCCGCGTTGATGATTTGGGGTAGGATGAACTTTGTCAGCAAAAAAGCTGGGCCAAACACACTAAACAGGTATACGGCTGTAAACATAATATTGCGATTGTGCATTGGCAATTTAGCACGACCTAGTAACATGACATATTAAAAGTGCTATATCAGAACCTACACTGCTAAAATAACAATGAAAGATATTATAAAAATTAATTACTTGCGGTACATAACTGCATTCCCTAAATAAAAAATATGTTTTAAACGAAGTTTAAACAAGATATGTGTTTAATCTTGTTAAACAATTATCTTATTGTTAACATACTTAAACAATTTATTGCTAAACGATTTTATTTTATAACTCAAGAATGTGCCGTAATAGCAAATCTGCATTTATGGTCGGCAGGGGTACTGAATTGCTTCCTAGTATTACACAACACTATTCAGCAAATGCCATCTATAACGTGTAAATACACTGCGTCGTTTGCTAACAATTCGTTCCGTGTTTACTTTTAATAGTTTAGTCATCAAATATTAGGTCACCAGATGTTTGTTAATATTTCTTTCAGCTAAGTGTGTAAAAAAATTTATATAAAAAGAAAGGTAATTCAATATATCCAGTATTAATGGTAACAATTACTTCAATCACCTATACAAGCGTATGCGTATGCTCTGTGGCTGGACACCGGCGGTCTTCTATTATTAACATCTGGATATTTCGAGGGTACTCATCCTCTTGAAGGAATCATTTAAAACACCGCCGTGGTAATTGTTAAATGCTTTATTTCTTGAAATACACCTAGCGTAGTTCTGTTAAGAACTAAGACGTTACTACCAAGATCAAAAACGCATTGTTAATTTTGACTGCCGAGAAAGGAAGCGCAGGTGCAGTTGCCATTTCAACTTCAGGCTTAACAACATCCACAAACAATGTCACTGATACTTGGAATACCGATCAGTATAGCTTATTCAGTGTATCATCGATTTCAACAGAACATGAATTTTTGCATTTCATTGACAAAAATGATACAGCTTAAAAATGTGCTAGCTTAAAAGCTAAAAAATTAAGGTTTGTAATCCATTAAAGTTATTAAAATATTTCACTTGCGAAACCTTAAAATATAAAAGTAATGCTTGTAACGCAATGCGACGTCTGCTCGTATTGTAGCCGGTGCTGGCTATTTTAATTTTAATTTATAATGATTAAAGTGCTGGCTACAATTGCCGGAGTGATACCGGCCCCGGATAGCTCAGAAAAAGCCAAAGTATCAATTAATAACCTCAAGCTTGTTACCAAAGAAAGAAAGACAGAATAACTTTTCTAAACGTATAATAAGTTTAAGCTAGATACATATCAAATTAAATTGTATTCAAAAGACAGAAAATAAAAATATAACAACGTTTGTAACTCAATCAAGTCTCTTCTAAGAGTGGATCTCGTTCGGTCAGATTCGGGCCCTGTCAGTTACTTATGGACCAGGCGATGCATAGAGTAGTTCTACTAGCTCGTAGGCGGATCGTCGAATCTGAAGGCTGCAATGACATTTGTTAGTGGGGCCCGCAATTGACAGCGGTATGTAAACATGAAACTCGGCTTTGAACTCTTAATCGGGCAAAAGTGCAAGCAAAATAATATTAAATAACGTGTGTACCTAGTGTTATTAGTGTTATTGCGGTCTGCAGGTGTGCTGAATGTGACAGACTGGTGGGCGGCCGGACCGAGGATGTCTGTTTATCTTCTTCGGAACCTTGGAAATCCAGGTGAGCGGTGTTGTAATTAAATTAAGTTCGGGCCTTGAAGGCGGCGATCCCCGAGAAAACGTGAATTCTGGACGCGGCTCGCCGCTAATGTGCTGCGTGAAATGGCCCGAAAATGGGATTTGCGAAATACCTACAGACTAGACTTTCTGAGGCGAACTTCAAGCCGCTCTCGCGTTACGTCGTCCAGGTCGTAGTTAATGGTTTTAAAGCCGGCTAATTAGGCGTTTCGGCTAGTGAGAAATAGCTGTTCGGATCTAAAGTGTCCGCGGAATGAACCTGGTGATTTATTCGAGGTGGTCTGATCGGCAAAATCAGCGCGTAGTTTGGCAGGTTTCTCTCCGGATAGCACACAACGGCACCCTCCTGGGGAAAAGGAACAAGCGGGTAGTTTGGCGGGTTTCTCTACGAATAGTACACAACGGCATTCCCCTGGTGCGAAGGAACAAACGGATAGTTTGGCGAGTTTCTCTCCGGATAGCACACAACGGCACCCTCCTGGGGAAAAGGAACAAGCGGGTAATTTGGCAAGTTTTTTACCGGCTAACACACAACGGCACCCTCCTGGTAGAACTAGGTGAGGGAGAAGGAGCAGGAAAAATTCTCTCTTGTACTGGCTTCGTTTTCTCCTTATATACCCTGGGCTGGTGTAATCAGCGGTTCGATCCGGTTTGTTGGAGTAGGGAATCCTTCCTTTAGGTGCGCGGAGGAATCCCTGCGTCTGCATGCGATGACGTCGCTTATCGTCTTCCAAGCGGCTGAATGATGCAGAGCTCCGGTTCTTAACGTGATTTACGCCATGGGCGAAAGCGCGAATTAATTTTTAATTTCAAAATCGCGTTCGCGCTGGGAGAAACGTTACAGTATATTTGTAACATTTTAATATACAGCCGATTTGTACATGTTCTCCATTGTTTGCTAAGCAGACTTTAATATCTAATTAGTAAAATCTGTTAAAGTGAAGCGGATGCCACTGGTAGCTCAAGTAGTACGTATTGATGTGTTTTTGCATACCTTAATATACCGAGAAGGAACCCGAGGGGTTTTCAGGAAATGAATGCTTTGAATTGTTAAAAGTACAAGCGCACGCTTAGCTTCCAGAGTGTGGCACAGTAACAATTGATAGTGAGTGTTCCTACATTTTCTGTTGAGTTTCTACAATAAATAAGCATTGTAATAGCTCAAAGATATTGGCCTTTTTGTAAATGTTCTCACTGTTGGTGGTACAATTAAATAATCTACGAAAATATAAACATAAATTCTTCAATGTGTTTCCAGTGGTAAGTAGTGAATTCAAATGTAACCCAGACATTGGTTACACCTGCTTACATTGTATCAATCAGAATTTTTTGATAACGCCGGACAGCACTTACCACAGGTTGGTTTACGTTGGGAGGCAATGGTAATAGCTTTCAATTGTCCTCAGCTAGCTCGCCGGGAGGGTAGGGTGTATGTTAGTCGTGAAGTCCGGTCTTAAGACAGTGAAAATTACGAAGAATTCCAAGGCGCCAACGTGAAATTCAACCTGTAGCTGTATGGATCTACTTCGTTCACGGTCGAAGCAGTGGGCTCTGGTGCAAATGATACTTACATGAAAGCTTAATTTCATTTCAACTAATAACCTAATCGCTTCCGCGTTTGAAAAGCTCGCTCCCTTATTGCTTATCGAATGGTACTTTCACTCAGTGAAACAAAAATGTAGTTTAACAAATGAGGTATATTACCGGGTGTCTTAAAATGAATTACATCTAGTATGCTTTTTTAATTTCCCATAATGCAATCTAAAATTTTACTTGAAATTGGCAATACTGTACGTCTATGTCAAATTCGAGGTTATCAGGTTATGTTTTGCGTCAGTTTTGACACAAACTGACGGAAAACATAACCTGATAGCCTCGAATTTGACATAGACTTACAGTCTTGCCAATTTTAAGTAAAGATTTGGATTGCATTATGGGAAATTTCAAGCATACTAGATGTAATTCATTTTAAGACACCCGGTACAACTTTAATGGCTGGGGCTGCATAACAGGAAATGTAAAGTGTAAATACAAATGGTCACAGCATGCAACACATAAATCAATTCATAAAATTGAAGCAACGCAAATAGGACAATTAAACAACACAGCAAAAATAATAAAGAGCCCCCCCCCCTTTGTAAATAAAGAGAGGGAGTTCGATAACAAAATAGCTAACTACGGCTGCAGAAATTTCTAGCTACCTCCGAACACAGGATAAATCTTACTATACAGGGTGTTATGGAAGTCCATGCAATAATTTTAACCAGTGATACAGCTCACCAAAATGAATAACTTTTCTATTCGTTGTTTTTCATTAAATCGCATAGTTTTTCAATCATTTATCTCCCCTAAATTTGACGAGCTGCTTGATAATCAAATCTAAGTTAAAGGTGAACTACATCAGTATATTAAAACTGCAAAGTTCTTGCACAAAAAACATGCGGTCAATAACTTACCTACCTAACTGATAAGGTACGTTGGTGACCAGATGTGAACTAAAGGTTTTATCAGTTTTTGTTGATTTGCATATTAAAGAAATATTTTTTGTGTTGTTCCATTAAATTAAAATATTATTCCATAGGCGGGTATGAATTTTTATGGTAATTTTTTTTTGAATTTTAACTCAGGTTTCAGGGCGTTTTCGAAAAAAATATATATGGAGATGTCATTCAGTTTAGCGAATTCTATTACGTCTTAAAATATTTGCACTCATTTCCATAACACCCTGTATAAAAAGTAAAAGACTAAGAAGTTAGGATTCACAGTAAGAATGGCAAAGGAGAGGATCTCGAAGCAAAAAATAGAGTGAAGAATGCTCAAGAAAAGAATAAGAGGTAAAGCAAGAACAACTATGAAAAATAGTTGAGAACAGTGCGAGTTCGAGGTTGAAAAAAGTAGTGGTATAATTACTAATTTAAATTTTGGTCAATTCTTTTTGCAGTTTCTTGCAGATGTGCTACAGGATCTTTTTAACAATATGCTATGTGGTGTTGCTCTTTTTCATTTTTTTTTCTGAAAGTATCTGATATTTCTAGTAGTTTGGGCACAAAATCAGCTTAATTTTCATTCAGTAAGTTAAGAGTAGCTCTTCTATAATATGCTGATGCCATGCCTGGCCAAAAACAATGTTGGGCCATCGGCCATCACACTCGCTCAGAAATAGAAGCAGGCGTTTCTGCAAGGATGAGTAGTAGTACTTTATGTCATGTACTATGCAGTGTTTCGACATCCATACTGACAAGTCGCTTACCATACAAGAAAGACACAATTTTCCTATCACAAATGATATTTTAGATTCAGGAAGAATTTTGCCCTCTAAAGCTGTAAATAAATGGTTTCTGCGGCCAGGTCGTTGCCCCGGAGATCTGACTCGGCCGACTTGTTCCAGAAACGTCGCGATCAATACTCTACAGGCCGTTTTGGACCCAGGTGCAGACGCGTGACGTCAGCGACCTTGCAACCAGATGCAAGAAATGGCTCACGCTTCCCAGAAAGGTCGAGCGAAGTCTAGATTGCTCTAGACGGAAATTAGCCGGCAATATAAATATGCGTCAGCAGGAATAGTGATCAGTTCTCCCATCAGACTCGAAGCGCGCGTGATAAACGAACCGTAGTGAAATAAATAACAGATAAATAACCAGATAAATCGTTAATGTTTAAGTTGTGAATAAATAAATAATTAGCGTATCGTTGTTAGAAATAGTGCCTGTACTTATAAGTAATTTGTGTTCTGCTTCATAATTCTTGTGTTTGTAAATAATAATTAATTAATCATTGTAAATAAACGTTTAAAACTAGAAGCGTCGTATAATTTTTAAATAGCCCGATCGTAAAACCGTAACAATAGGTTTTGTCATCCAATACTAAACAAGCTTTTTTCTCAGATTAGGTCATACAGTTTTTGAGACCTCATTTTGACGTTTTTTTGGTGAATTTCGGGATCATGAGGTGCGCGTTTTGAACATATTGATGGCTTTCAACCAGTGTCATAACGTATTTATGTTTAAGACACACTTTGCTATAAAATGTTTAGCATGTTAAGAGTTTTCATATAATTTGTCTACATTTTTTTCACTCAGTTTTACACACTTGCACATTAATATTTTTTGGAACTTAACAAAAATTGTCAGCATTTTACAACTTTGTGCTTGCTTTCTAAACTATGGCTGATTTAAACAGCCTTTTTTCGTAATTCGAATTTTATGAACTATACTTGATGCAGGCCTTATACTGGAAGACATACTTACCGATAATTTTGCCCGTGCCAAGAATCATCGTGCTGGTTGCTCTTAGAAAACTGCCCTCGGGACACTTTTTATTGCAACCAGCACTCAACCCTTGGCGTGTGCAAAATTATCGGTAAGTATGTCTCGCCCTTGTTATATTACTATTGAATATTAAGCAACGTTTATGTTAAACAGGCAACTGCTCCGCGTTGCAGCGCTAGGTTATTACAGGGTCTAATTTAATTTAAAACGCAAGCAAGGCTTTACAATGGAAGCCAGTTTGTACACAGCGGTAAGATCCTATTGGTACTGACAAATATGATAGTGACCCACAAAACTAATCAGTCCTGCTATAATGATTTACTCCAGCTAGATATAGTCGAGAACAGTTCAACAACGATAGAATTGTGGGTTTATGATAACTAAAGCTGATAATTATATGCACTCAAAAGTACGAAAATATGCGCATATATATGCATACATTTTGTTCAGTATATGCACCCAAAGTCATAATATATGCACATAATCTGCTCTATTTTTTTGAAAATAAGTAGGAGTATTCTAAATAACCTAAAAATTTCAATTATTTTGTATGAGTATATTTATTTCTCTAATTTTTATTCAAAGACGTCATTCAACTGCCAACACCAACTTCACGTTTTCAGCAACATAAAAATGAGATTTTCCCTAACCCCACCAGACTGTTATCCACCCAACACTTTTGAAATGGATTTTGTGTTGGCCGATTCCTTATACACTGCTTCTATGGAAAAAATGGGGGTTGCTGGCAGTCTAAGTTTATATAGTCCAAGATTTTAACAGGGACTTCCCCTTTCCTCTGTAAGGTATACAGGGTGATTTTAAAATGTTTCGCCAAACTTCGGGGTATTGTTCTACACACCAAGGCAAGTAAAAAAGTCCATATAAACATGTGTCCGACAATGGCGCGTTTCCGAGTTACGAGCAATTTTTGAACTTGGGAAATAGTCCAGTCAAATGGTGCTCAAAAAGGGCGAATAAAGAAAAGTTTTGGTGGAGTTCTGATATTTGGTTCCTGTATGTTTTTTGGGTCGCTGTACACGAATATCAGATTTGGCAACAAGAATTTTGACCGGAAACACGTTTTTTTAAGCAAAAACGGTGTAAAACCCCGATTTTTTTATAGAAAACTATCCAATTCCGTAAATATTGAACTGATATGAAATAAAAGAGAATAAAATTTCCTAGATTTTATGTACGAGCGGTTTTTTTTTCTCCGATCAATCGTTCAGCCGCGAGAGCGCCGCGAAGTTAGGTGTTAAAAGCAAAAAAAAAAGTAATTATGCCAGTTTATTTCAAAGTAACTCGAAAACTATCCATTTTTCGTAAATCAACAATGGTATATGAAATGAATATTCATAAATGAAATGTTGGCAAACCTGATACTCGCGTACTGCGACCCAAAAAACATATAGGAACCAAATATCAGAACTCCACTAAAACTTTCCTTTATTCGCCCATTTTAAAATCACCCTGTATATCTCAGTTGTACATAAAAAGTTTATTAATAAATTTAATAAAATAGTAAATTTTACAAAAAAAGTCAAAAAGTTCTTCATACATTACAAATTATTGCTAAATATATCCAAATATGCAAAATTCATAAAATATGCTCAAAAACGTATAAATATGCAAAATATGCAAAACGAAACTTGGCTTAAACGATTTGTTTTCATATAGTTAGTATATATATGCAAAACGTTTTGCCGGCATATCAATTATACAAAATATGCATTTGCCATATAATATCAGCTTTAATGATAACTCATAATGGAATGTCCGTAGGTGGTGTTGTACTTAAACAACTAGTGGATTATTCAAACTACAAAATGGAATCCAATCAACTTATTTAAGTGTACTTAGCAGTTCCTCACAGTCAGGGACTTACCTTGACGTTCATGTCCTCTGTAATACCTGTTAAATCTGAATTTGGTTACTCTAAAACCCTTCCTGAAAGTCGCCCTACAGCGAAAGATAAATTTACAATACAAAAAAAACAACCACGGATATAATTTAAACAAATCTTTTGTTAGGTTCTCATACCGGCTCACATTGATTTACAGATAAAATTCAATCTTAATAATTTCCTGAACAACGTCACTGTATGTACAGTGTAACTCGAAAACTATTATTGCTACCAGCAAGTGTCGGTTTAATCATTCAATGAACGGGACCCCTGAATGGGGTTTCTTAATTTAGCTGAAGTAGAAGGTTAGCACGCAAAACCTGATTTGTACTTAAAACATTTGATTTCACAGCTTTTTGTCTGCGCACTGTTCTTACATGCAACTAAAATACCAGTTCTACTTGGTTAGCAGCTTGCAGTGCCTCGGAACTTGATTCGAGATTAGTAGAAGATACTGCTTAGCACCTAAAGCGAGCTGAAACTGGTCCCCTGGGGAAAGCGTCGATGTCGTATTCAGGAGGCGCTTTAATAGTAATGAAATAAACACAATCTCGTATGTATGGTGACAAAGGGTATGGAGTTTGAGGATAGTCAATATCCATTTGTTAGAGTGGAGGTTATCTCGACACTAGTAATGGTATTTAGAGGATCTGGATTAAGTAGTAGTAGTAGCAGTATTTGTGGGGAGACTCATCTAGCAAGTAGGCCTTCATAGGACCTTTTTGCCAACCCCATGGACAAGGTCTAGACATAGTCATACTTAGAATTTTGCCGAAACTAAGGAGTTCCAACCTTAGCAAGGGATCTTTTACATGCTACACATCGTAGTAACATAGAACCTACGGCTTTACATCACTTCCAAATGATAGCATTCTGTAAAGGTTTTCATCCGCATATTTTTCGATTTTTAAAAACGTCGATCCTTAGATCAGTAGCCAAAATGCTTACTACTGAGTTATGGAGCCCCGCTGGATTAAGTAGGAACGGAGGTTAGCGAAACATTCACGATGACAAAAACACAACAGTCAGTTACTTCAAACGTCAAGTCTGATATCAACCGTAATTGGGATCCCTTATCAGCAATAACTATCGCCTTGCATACGACTATTCTTTATGGCATTTTTCGAGCATGTTAGCTTCACTTAAAGTGAAACAGAAGGGACAGAATTAAATTCCACCGCAAGCGGTCGCCAAAGACTAGTTACACAGCGGCTGTTTACAAATTTGATGTCGTAACAACCACTTAAGTCCTCCCTTCTAATAATATAGATATAGATATTGTAACAAAATATTTGGACAGTATTGTACAACTTTGTTTAAAGAAATGCGAGGGTCCTGATTGCTGACATTACCGACGAGTTCATCCTGGGAATGGATGTCATGAATAAGGGTGGGATCACTTTAAACCTGGGACGCGGCGTGTTGCACGTGGGTGGGGGGGAGCTTTCCCTACACCCAAGAGAAGAGATCGCAGTACGAGTGGTATTGGCGGAAGATGTTACTCTGCCGGGACGAACCGAGAGATTTGTGGATGCATACCTGGATGGCGATCTCCGGGGCAACGTAGTGCGCATGATTGAACCCGATTATGACAAGGAGCTCACTCATGGTATCCTGGTTGGGAAGACGTTGGTAAAGACTGGGCTTAAGATCCCAGTAAGGATGATGAACGTCAACAGGAAACCGGCAACCGTCAGGAGAAACACAATCCTGGGAAGGTGCACACCGGTCTCCGCCGTTGTGAGAAAAATTACTAGTGTCAACGGCAGCAAGGCGAAGAGCTGCCCAAAGGCATTAATTACCACCGTGATGTCTACTTGAAGGGCATGAGCCAACAAGAACGGAAGAAGATCGAAGATCTGGTGGGCCGGTACCAAGACATCTTCGAGTACGGAGATCATCCCAGCGGATGTACAGACGTAGTTAAGCATAAAATCAATACGGGGGATGCTCAACCGATACGCCAACATCCAAGAAGGTTGCGCCTCGCCAAACGGGAAGAAGCTGAAAAGATAGTCCAGGATATGCGAAACCAAGGGATCATCAAACCGCCAGCAGCCCGTGGGTCTCCCCTGTGGTGCTTGTCAAGAAGAAGGATGGTTCATCGAGGTTCTATGTTGACTACCGACAGCTGAATCATGTGACCAAGAAGAACAGCTACCCTCTGCCACGAATCGATGATACCCTGGACACACTCTCCGGTTCTCAATGGTTCTCGACGCTAGACTTGAAGAGCGGTTATTGGCAAGTCGGAATGGAACCTGCGGACAGGGAGAAGACTGCATTTACTATCGGAACTGGGCTCTGGCAGTTCTCCGTCATGCCGTTCGGTTTGTGCAATGCCTCCGCCACGTTTGAGAGGCTGATGGACACCGTCCTGAAGGGTCTATCTTGGCAGACCTGCCTGATATACTTGAACGACATCATAGCGGTGGGTAAATCCTTCAACGAGCATCTGAAAAACCTGGAGGAAGTGTTCGGTAGACTGCGAGGTGCCAACCTGCGATTAAGTCCAAAGAAGTGCCACATCTTCCAGAAGGAGGTACAGTACCTGGGGCACGTCGTATCCCGCCAGGGAGTAGCAGTAGACCCGAGTAATGTAAAGGCAGTGCAGGGTTGGCCAATCCCGAAGGATAAGCATTAGCTGCAAAGCTTCCTGGGCCTCTGTACTTACTACCGACGGTTTGTGCTGGGCTTTGCAAACATTGCAAAACCGTTAACCCGTCTTACGGAAAAGGGACGACAGTTCGAATGGAGTGCTGAGTGCACGGAGGCCTTCGAAACGCTCAAGACTGCCTTAACCAGTTCACCTGTACTTTGCTATCCACGTCAGGAAGGCGAGTTTATCCTCGACACTGACGCTAGCAATGTCGGAATCGGTGGTGTTCTGTCCCAGGTCCAAGATGGGCAAGAGAAAGTCCTGGCATATTTCAGCAAGGTCCTGTCCAAAAAAAAGCGGAACTATTGCGTAACCAGGAGGGAGCTTCTGGCAGTAGTCAAGTCCGTGAAGCATTTTTATAAATACCTGTATGGCAGAAGATTCTTGCTGAGGACCGACCATGCTGATCTAAGATGGCTGCTGCAGTTCAAGAACCCTGAAGAACAGGTGGCTAGGTGGATCGAGCGCCTGCAAGAGTACGACTTTGAAATAAATCATCAACCTGGCACAGCCCACCGCAACGCCCATGCGTTATCCAGGAGGATCTGTCCTGCGGACTGCAGCCACTGTTCGAGACTGGAGAGTCGTGCGGTACCCATCAATCGTACCACTGTAGTCGACGACTCGTGGGAGCTAGACGAGTTGCAGAACAGCCAGGAGAACGACCCCGACTTAGGCACGGTTATAGCCTGGAAGCGAGATGGCCGTCGACCTACCTGGCAGGAGGTCTCCGCCACCAACCCAACGGTGAAGACCTATTGGGCGCAATGGAACTCCTTGCAGCTGGACAACAACGTCCTGACCAGAATCTTGGAAGACGAGGACAGTAGGGCAACGAGATCACAATTGATGATTCCAAGGAGTATGGTGGCCGAGGTTCTGCGCCACCTGCATGATGGCTCCTCTGGGGGACACTTTGGATTGAAGAAGACGTGGCAGAAGGTCCGAGACCGGTTCTATTGGGCGAGCTGCAAAGATGATGTCTGATAGTGGTGCCGGAGGTGCGAAGCCTGCCCTACAGGAAACGGGCCGGTTGGTAGGCATAGAGCTCCGATGCGGCAGTAGAACGTCGGTAGGCCGTTCAAGAGGATAGCCATCGACATCACTGGACCATTCCCCGAAACCGAATCGGGAAATAAATACATCCTGGTGTGCATGGACTACTTCACCAAGTGGCCCGAAGCGTACGTCCTTCCGAATCAAGAGGCCGGTACTGTCGTTGATGTTCTGGTGAAGGAGTGCTTCAGCCGTTTTGGAGCCCCCCTAGAGTTACATTCCAACCAGGGCCGGAATTTCGAGTCTGGACTGTTCCAGAACGTTTGCAAGCTACTGGGGATACACAAGACCCGGACCACTGCCCTCCATCCTCAATAGGATGGCATGGTGGAAAAGATGAACCGAACCATGGGGAAACATCTGTCCAAGGTGGTTTCCGATCATCAGCGTGACTGGCACCAATACATTTACCTGTTCCTAATGGCCTACCGATCGGCAGTACAAGAGACAACCGACCACACCCCAGCCGCGGTACTCTTTGGGCGCGAGCTGCGATTGCCATGTGACCTCAAATTTGGAAGAAAGCCTGGTGAAGAAACGGCCGGCGAGGACTACGTGGGGAACCTGAAGAAGAGGATGGAAGAGATCCACGACGCCGTACGCCGAAACATTCAGGGTGCCAGCGACCGAATGAAGAACCGATATATATTTCCAGCATGGCGATTTGGTATGGCTTTATAACCCCCAGAGGCGTCGTGGTCTCTCCCCCAAGCTCCAAAGAAACTGGGAAGGCCCCTACACTGTAGTTGCTCGACTGAATGACGTGGTATATCGAATCCAGAAACCTCCTCGAGGAAAGTGCAGGGTGGTGCACTTCAATCGGTTGGCCCCATATGCCGGAACCAATGAGGAAGTGGAGGCTGTCACGGAGCAACCCCTGAGACGACTAGGGACCGGAGAAACCTCCTCCCAGGAGTTTATGGCCGCTTATGGGGGTACGAAGACTGCGCGATTTGGAGTCACTACAGAGGTGCAGCGTGACCTGTTCGACACCCTGCGGCAGTATTCCCTTCGGATGCCTAGGGGGATCGCCGCTGCCTTCCGGGAGAAGTTTGGCCAGTTAGAGAGCAGGCACCTCAGGTTGGCAGAACTTTGCAGCTGAAGGAAGGCAACAGCTCCATTTATTACCTGGTGACGAAAAAGTTATCTTACGAAAAACCTAGTTACCAGGAGCTCTGGTCTGCTCTTTTGGACCTTAAGGAGCAGATGGTGAAGAACGGCGAAACCCGGCTAGCGGTGCCGAAATTAGGATGCGGCCTGGATTCGTTGAACAGGAGGGTCGTACGCAGCATGCTGGAAGTAGTCTTCGACCGGACATTGAGCCCACGGTGGACTGCTACTTCTTCAGCCAGTCCGTGTGCAAGAAGGGCACCGCCTGCAAATACCGCCATCAAACCCCCACAAGAGCGAGTGACAGGCATCCGACGCAACTCGTTCTGGGACAGAACGACCTAAGGCGGGGGCAGTGTAACGACCTTGCGATCGGGCCGATGCAGACGCGTGAGTCAGCGGCCGTATAGTCTGGAAGCAACCTTGGACCCCAGGTGCAGACGCGTGACGTCAGCGCCCTTGGTGCCAGCTGCGATGGATGCGTCATGCGGTTCCCAGAAAGGTCGAGCGAAGTCTAGATTGATCTCGAAGGAAATTACCCGATATATAAATGCGCGCGGCGTGTGTCGTTGTTAGAAATAGTGCCTGTAGTTCGTTAGTTTAAGTAATTTGTGTTCTGCCTTGTTAATTCGTGTGTTTGTAAATAATAATAATTAATAGTTGTAAATAAATGTTTAATACAAGAAGCGTCGTATAATTTTTAAGTAGCCCGAACGTAAAAACGTAACAGTATGTTGCCTTCTATATTTTATTCATTAGCAACTTATTAAAACTTTTGCGCCGGCTAACAATTGAGACTCGTATATTTATGTTGTTACACTTTAGATGAATTTAACCATTGTATGGAAAATGCTCGATTCTAACGAATGACAGATAACCCCAAATATTCACTGCAAAAAAAGATGTTTAAAAACTAAAAATTCGGCGTCTTTTGAATACAAGTAAACCAACATTCAATTAGTTCACCTCAGGTAAATTATGCAATGCAACCTGAAATTTGTTTCTCAAGCGTAAACCCACGCCAACTGGTTTTTTCTCATGGAACGCCAAATTCACTTCCGGTCTCCGCAAAAAGACACTAAGGTCGTATTTGCTTCCTGGAACGGTTTCAGCTACTCCTGCCCGTCTCTGGACCACGATCCAAGCCTTCCCCAGGTGCTGCACTTTACTGTCCGCTTCTCGTAGCTTCCAGTCCTGCCGAATCTGGCTTGAAAGATGACTTCGCACCGACCACGGTTAGAAGAGACGCCAGCTTATACCTGCCACAAACAAAGTCTCCTCTAGGCGCTGCACTCTGTTCTCTACTCCCCGCAGCCCCTAAACTAGTCAAACTTTAGCTCGAAAGGCTATCACACACCGGCGAAGCTCCAGGTCACTGTGGAACTACACTCCGGAACACTGCCAAATTAACCACAACTGGTCTTGGCACAATGGCAAATAAATAAAACTCACAACTGGTTACAAATTATTCAATGTGACGCAGGATTTATGTTACAAGGGGTGAGATGGACTAAACATTTTTAAATTTTATTTTAAGATTGTGAGATTAGGTCCTGCTTGGTCTGAAGGGAATTTTAAGAATATTTTCAGTTTTTGAAAAAACAAGTTGGCCTTGACAGTGAAGCGAAAACTATTTTCTATTCAGTAAACTACACTTTCTGTTCATACGGCAAAATTTCATCAAGAAAAGTTGTTCAGAATGCTAAATTATGGCCCTATACCAAATCTCCTCTTAGAAGGTTAGTAGATAGAACTTCCTGAAATTTTGTATAGAATCATAATTTTCCCTTCTGAACAACTTTTGATGGTAAAATTTTGCCGTATAATGAACAGAAAGGGTATTTTACCTGAAAAAAAAATAGTTTTCGCTTCACTGTCATGGCCAACTTGTTTTTTCAAAAAGTAAAAATATTTTTTAAATTCTCTTCAAACCAAGCAGGACCTAATTGCAGAATCTTAAAATAAAATTCAAACATTTTTAGTCCATCTCACCTCTTGTAACATCAATCCTGGGACAAACTGTATACTTTTATAGATAAAATTAATCAAAAACGGTGAGCCAAACAATACACAAGCTTTTGGCTTGGCTTCTACAAGAAACAGCAACAAGCAACACTCTAGGTCACCATAGCAACATGATTTACAATTGTTTTTTTTAGTAAGTTTACAATCTTTGATCTTAATTTTTAATTGTTTTTGTAAATATTGTTCAGGACACTAACTGCACTTTGCACGTTGCGCTTTTTCATTTTTAGTTAAAAAACACTCATTCAGAAGCTATTAGCACTTTCTTGTAGTCTTTATTAATTCTCAGGTTGATTTTTAAATGCTCTTTGCATTAATCTGTTCCCTCTTGCAATGCTCTATAGCCCTTTAGCTGCGCTATCGCTTGTTGACAGTACGATGTGAATACAAACGATGCATGAATCCTCTGTAACGCTTCGAAACACCTTTGTACTTAAGCAAATTCATTATCGTCTCTTGACGTTACACAATTAATCTGTCAGTCATTATAAACTTAACTACGTTTGTCATATCGAGTACAAATCTTGAATACAAGCTAAATGCAATCCTGACAATACTGTTCTATTCAATTACTAACCTCTGTAAATGAATTATAGTTATTGCTAATCATGTTTTATGTAATTATCAATGTTTACTAGTGACTTTTATTGTTGCAATAAATACAATACCAATTCTGAGCCTATTTTAATCCTTTATTAGCATTTGTGAGTTAGCAATGCAACCAGAATTGCTGTAAGCATCATATCATTACAGTATACCTACGTAAAAAGAATTGCAAGTCAGATAATTGTCATGAATATTTTAGTTTAATTTCTTATTAAGTAATTAGCAGAAAAATACCATTTAACTTTGAAAGCTCATTTATGTAAACAGTGTGTTTAATAGCTACCTACCTTTTCAATTTACTGATATCTATAAAACAGTTTCAGGTATAATGTAAATCATACAATCATTGTTGATATACCGTGAGATCATTTAAATTTATAATTAGAGTTGCCTGTAAATCGTGTTATATGTTGGCAGTACTGAAGCATATTGTTAGTCTATGTCAAATTCGAGATTTGCAGGTTATAAGTTGTGCGTCAGTGTGTGTCGAATAAAAAACAAAACCTAACCTACTAACCTCGAATGTGACATAGACTGACAATACACTTCAGTACCGCCAAACGTATAACACGAATCACAGGTGACTCTAATTATAAATTTAAATGATCTACGGTTATTATCATTCACATTAGGTAAACAAAATATATTCAAGCAACAGGTAGTGCTACATCTTGTAGAATGGTAACATGTACTGATCATTATTGAATAGTTTATATCCTACTTACATTTCTCATGATAGCATTTGGATGTGCAAGCCTCTTTCAGAAGAAGATGAAGGTTTTACTGTTAAGATACTTACCTCAATAAAATAATAAGTTGTGGTAAAGATTAATTTTTACAATTTAATAAAACCACTTAGATAATTTATTAATCTTGGGTTGTTGAACTTGACCGTTTTCTTTAATATGATCGATAGCAATGCATAATCATAACGATAGTATCCTTTCAAAATAAATCTGCCTATCTTGGTAATATTACTATTATGTAAGTATCTAATTACAATAAAACTGCTGGTTTAAACACTTGAATGTTTGCTTCAACATTACTACCTTGCTGTTCTATTAATTTTGAACTGCTTTAACTACTAATATATTATCCACCACCTATAACAACTTTCAAAGGTGCACAAATATTTGCAGTGACGTATTAACCATGCTTGCCGCCAGAAGCCTTTAAATTTTGCATCATATTTTACTTAGTATTAGAAAAATCAGGAAATTATTTGCTGCAATAATTTTTTTTTGCAATTTTTGTGTGAACTACGGTTTGGAAGCGACGCCTGGCCGCACTGAAATGTTTCCATGTGAAAGCCCTCACTACGAACATTACAAAAACATATGTCCCCCTCACGAAAACGCCGCCATCCGAAGTATAAGTTGTTAACATATAGCTACATTAAAAATTTAGAATTTTTTAAAAATGTTGTCTTAAAATATTCTACTCATCTAGGGGAACAATGTTTAAAGTATAAATGGTTTTAAATGTTTCAAAATTTGGTAGTTTTCAATCGATTTAAATATTTTTCATTTTTAAGTTTTAAAATCGTAATTTGATCAGTTTTCACTTTCATACAGATTACATTTCATTAAGTTAGGATAGGTTAGGTTAAGTTAAGTTAGGTGAGATTAGAATTACTATATACTCCATTTACTTGATATCTGTAAGGTCACTATATCAATAAGGTACGGCCATTAGTGATTTTTTATATCTATCCTTGTCGCACAATTTTCTCCAACTGGGGATAAAAACACATAACCTAACAGATTCCTCACTTTACAAGTGCCATTACACCAAAAAGAAAATCCCCAAAAACTAGTGTCCTCCCTATTGCACTTGGGAAATTTGTATTTGTTATCCTTATCTCACAATTTTCTCACATTCTCAAGCGAGGAATGGAATGGCGTTACCTTATTGATATAGTGACCTTAGATATCTGCACTGTCAGTGTCAAATTTTAAAATAATGTCTTGACTATACCTCAAAAATAATGTTTTTTATTGGACTGTACAGTAATTTAATTGTTAAAATGTGAAAAATAGCAGTGGTGCCAACATAATATCAGTTTGACAGTGCAGATGTCAAGTAAATGGAGTATATGTACCCGGGTGGCCATAAATATCTAATATCATGTTACCTTTGGGATCAACACCACTTTATTAAAGTGATGAATCCAACTAAACTAAATGTCATTAATCTCATCACAACTAAAATTCCAATCTGTCAAAAATTATTACAGATTGCAATAAGTAATGGAGTTAGAACAGGAGATTTTTATAATCGAGTCGTAGGCTAAACTGCAGAATCCGGGGCACTTTCCCCTCCTCTTATTGCATTTTATTACATTACATAGGTATCAATACTTATTGTAATTGAAATATAATACTAACCCAACATTTATAAGTATCTAATGCCATGGCTACCGGGAGGTCAGATATTTATGGCCACCCGGTACTAAGAGTTGTGCCATTGGATCCACAAATCAAGGACCATGTGATGTAGCAAAGATATATTTCAGTTGTTTTAGTTGAAAGAAGTATGCATAAAGCTTAAAATCGGCAAAAATCAAATACTCCATGGTTTGTGGATCCAAAACAAGTCACCCTACATGTCCCAACTCTTGTAGATACAGGGACTCTAGGTGAGGTTAGGTTAGGTAGGGTTAAGTTAGGTTCGGTTCTCTGATGAAATGTGATAGCGGTTCCGGAATACGAAGGAATGTTGTGTTCGGTGGCATACTCGACAATGCTATATGCGGCAAATATATGGGCGAAGGAGGCAAAGCTAAGGAAAAACCAAGAAGTACTAGAAAGGCAGCAACATAGATTAGCTAAAATGACAACGGGAGCATACAGGACCACCTCAACCAAAGCACTACAGGCAATGCTGCCAATAGACTTAATGATACAGGAAAGAGCCAATAACTATAGTGTCTAAAGAGGAAATAGGACTGAACAAGATAGAACAGCAGAATAAATGGAGGGAGAGATGGAGACAAGAAACGGGCAAAGCCAGTTGGACTAAAATACTGATTCAAAATCTAGATAAATAGATAAACCGAAGGCATGGGGAGGTTAAATACTACTTAGTGCAACTGTTGATTGGGCATGGCAGCTACATGAAATACAAGAAGAAGATAAGAAAAACCGAGATGGAAGAATGCATTTATTGTGACTGGAATATGGATGACGCGGAGGACACTTTCTTCTCGTGCACAAAATGGGAGGACCGGAGAGCCCAACCAAATGAAAAAATAGGAGCGAATATTACACCAGACAACATATTAGAAAGAATGCTGGAAAAAGAAAGTAATTGGTCGGCAATAGAAGAACTGGTGGAGAGGATCTTAAAATCCAAAATAGAACAGAGAATATAAAGACAGACTAAACATCTGGAGGAAAACCGCTATCCCGAAGTAATGGGAAATTAGTTCCGGGGTATTGGTAGCAACAAGTAGGTGTCTGAGTAAATAACTTCCCAGGTGAATCCTGTACATCCAAAGAGGATGTCGTCAGAAGATTTCCCCTCCTCCGGAATAAAAAAGTGAGGTTAGGTTAGGTAGTGTTAAGTTAGGTTAGGTTCTCTGATGAAATGTGATGTGGTCTCGGAGTAAAATGTGGGGAAGGTAGAAGGGGTTTTAGTTGGTAAAAATCGGACATTACCCAAAGAGGAAGTCTTTTGAAGAGTTCTTTCTGTAAAAAAAATAGTTGGGTTAGGTTAAAGAATTAGAAACATATAACCACAGCAGAACAAATGTAGTAGGCAACTATAAAAGTCCCCTTCTTCAAAATATTTGGTAAATGGACACAACACCGACCATCCTTTGCCAACTCTGGACACAACGCCAACCGACTGGAGTGGTTCAAAGATGCTGTGTATCTCTCTAGTTTGTTTAGGTTAGCTTACCCTTTGATCGTTTTTTTTTTAATTTTTTGCATCTATTTCGTCGAATGTTTTGAATATATAGATTTCAATTTATTAAGGTACATTTAAGTTTTATAATGACTAAAATTCTCAAAAAAAGGGGTGAGTATCTAAGGCAGACGGTCGACATTGGCTCTATGATCGGCGTTGTGTCCTATTCCCAAAATGTTCCATTCAAATTGATTTTTTGCCGGGAAAACTATGAAACTTTAAAAATTGCCTTATTTAAACCAAAACATTTTAGGATTTTAAAATTTTCAAAATATCAAATTTTTGGTTTTTCCACGTTAACATCCAACGCCCTTAACCTGCATAGGGGAGTTACCGTGGGGGAAGAGTATATTTTTGGAATGTTCTTAAAGAATATTTTAAACTATAAAAATTTCATAGCAATCCGGAGTCGCCACTATACAATATATTTTCCCAATTTTCAGTGGGTATTGCCTGGAAATTAAAATTTTATGACAAAGGTGAAATAATTTTTTGTCGATCACTTAATTTTAGCGTACGCCACTGAATATTTGTTGTAAGGTCTAGTAATATTGTTTGTGTCCTAGCAAATATAGTTTTTGAATGCGTAAAACAGAATTGCTGATTAAATATAAGATTAAACATTACCACAACATCTTAAAATATCTCTGAAATCTATGAAAATAGCAGTGTTGCTAATTAATGAAAAAAAGTGTCGAAATGGGTAAAATTTATTTCGTATTCACATCACAGAGAAACAAACATACAATGAGAGAACAACCTCTGTTATGAATGTTACATTTACTTGATATTGGAAAACATGTACATCATTCATTGCGAAATCTAGTACTGTATTATTATTATAATTATCTTATCATTAATTATTATTCCACAACTAAGCAACAATGTAATTTATGCAGTGCAAACTGACCAAGAACATAAAACGTCCCATGATTTATGAAAACTCGCCAGTCCTTTCCTTGCATGTATGAGCAAATTATATGGAAAATCGGTAAATCAAAAGATATGTATTAAAATCATGAGACGCTGAGATATAAAGAAGTAAATAAATTCAATAAAGTACGTAACTTGAGAGATTCCTTCAGATTAGACAATGAGACGAGCAAAATTTCTAAATGGGGAATATATTTGTCCCATTGAAAAATCTTGAATAACATGAAACGCTTTAAATAATTATTAGATTTAGTGCGCTGTTATGGTCACGATTCAAATTAAGTTATACTTACAAACGTACATATAACTACCTGAATAAAAAATATATCGATATAAGTAAGAACTGCATTCTAAAAACAGTACTAATAAGATTGTTACATGTCCATTTTGGACTACATTTTCACTAGCGGTGTAGATGTGAAATACACTGTAGTGTAGTTTATTAAATGATGGTCAAATAGTTGATAACGTTCTCGATTACCATAACAAATCATAAAGGATAATGTGTATGCGTAAAAAGTACGTGAGCATGAAAACAATGGCGTGTTACATACTGATTTTATTTCACCCTTTAAATGGAATACAAAACATATAGCCGAAATATGAACTAAAACTGACTAGAAATATAATAAGAACTATCACAAGATCATTAATTATCGAATAAAAAGCAATACTTGGGGTATATTACTTTTATAAACGTTAATTAATAACATCTTAAAGCAGAGAAATACATAACATTAAGCATTATTAGTAGAGAGTGTTAAGAACATTATATTGTAAGTGATATAAATGCAAAAGTCATTAATACTTAATGAACTTAATACTAGAATTTAATATGATATAAAAATTTCGGTTCGACATTTTACACACCCATGACAGATAACCACCTTGGAAGACTCTAACTTACAAAAACCCTTTGAGGACTCTTTGTTTTCAGAGTTTTACAAAATTTTAGCAAAGGAGTCTTCAAATATCAGGTTATCCAAGTTAGAACTTTCCATGGTACTTGTACATTTTGTAGTAATTTCCACTTGTATAGTTCAACTAAAATAATTCGCTTGAAAAATTTTAATAAAAGCTCATTAAAATATCAACAAATAACTGCAAATGGAATCTAACTACTACAGCCTTCTGAGTGTAATATGGCACAAGCAATATTTTTGAAAATTCATTATATACAAAATTTTGGCCAGATTATTACTACTTGTTATACTGAGCATCAGTGGTGCAGCAGAGCCAGATTTATTTCGAGTAGGAAAATGCAGCTTAATGGCAGAGCAATAATGAAAAAATACTTGAAAAAATTACATAACACGAAAAATAATATTAATTTGTACTGAGTATGTCTATGCGCTGCCACTGCAGGTTTCTGGCATTTCTTTGTTTTTATATTACAGCATTATTGAGCATGTAACCCTAAGTTCAAACGACAAAGATCTGCAGTCTGTAAATTGTTCAACCAAAACAACTTATTTCAAAGAGATTGTAATTTTCTATCAAATCCACATTATCAAATTAGCAGCAAATTTATAGCTAGTCTGGCACATTATGTCAGTAAAGTGGCAACAGCTCAATACATCCTGATTGTAATTTTTCTTAAGCTACACTCATTAAACATGCTACACATTTGGTAGTTATTAAAACTTGTTGCAAGTTTGTAATAAATTTAATGCAAATTTTGCTACGCCAAATCATAATGTTTGCGCATTCCAAGTTTGGTAAATTGGTCTGGCTAAGTCTATATCCTCGTATAAATTTATTACAAATTATACAACTGTTTCAAATAAAATATTCCTGGCTAATTAATTAGGAATATTAAAAACTTTTAATCGATACTACAATTTTACTGTTTGAACTTATGGCAAAGGCTCATCATATTATAGGCTTGTTAGCTATTGACAATTTTGAAATGCACAAGTAGGTAAGCACTTATATTAGAATGAATGATTGTATTCTGTTAGTGCATACTCAAGAGATATAAAGTGTATTAGAATAGTTACGCAGTTTTATTTATTTTCAAAGGTTACCTTATGCATAAAACCATTCTGTGTTAGCCATTCTTGCAAAAACAACACTCTGTGTATGTACTTCTCAAAAATAAAATTGATTAAATCTAGAACAAAATTAATTTTGCCTTTTTTCGAAAAAGTTACACAAAAGTATTTAACATCGTCACATATCAATATTTAATCAAAAGGACATATATAAATATGAAAATAGGGAGGAATGTGTCAATAACGAAGTCGAGCAAATAAATTTCATTACAACGCGTTTGTTCATCTTGAAAAAGTTTAAAGAATAAATGTACGACATTCTAAATGTATACTGCTGCTACATATTAATTGCTAAGTTCCATATATTTCATGTATTTACACAATAATCTGATAGCATAGATTTGTATAGCGTAATTTATTACTTAAATAGCGTCCATAAATGTTCCTGGAGGTCCACAATATATTATAGTATGAAACCATACCAACAGTACAGAAACAAATCTTAAACTTGTAGTTGTACCACATTTATAAAGAAAAATACATGTAAGACATAGGATTATACCTATACTTAGAAGTTCATATTTATATTATTTATTTATATATAAATCACTATTTGAGCCAAAAATTAATGATTTGGTTCCACGTTATCAATTATAAGGTAACACGTACCTACTTTAGAAATGCACTGGCAATGGTAACTAAACTAAATGTAGATATATCCATCTGTTAGTACGTTGTATGTTACATGATTAGAAAACATATTTCACGTACTCAACTCTATTTAGTCAACTCTGGGAAAGTAATATTTATGCATAGACTAAATTCGAAAACAAAAATATTTTACAAAAAACATAATTACACTAAATTTTAATAATACATTAATAAATGCATCTTTCCTATGGCACTACGTTTACGTTCATCCTTAAAATACATTCATACGTTGCTCGCATAATTTAATTTTATCACTTGTTTAACAATGTCGGGTTTAATATGCGATTAACATGTGCACTCACATATTTGTGCTAAAATTCGGTAAAGATCATTATGTGCGCCACATAATATAATAAAGAGTTACAAAAATAGTTAAGTATACAACTAATAATGAAAATATATCTGTAAAAAAATTGAACAACTCAATCAAATTATAAATAATAACAACTATATGTCAAACCTCCCAACATTGTAAACAACAAATGCGCCCTTACAACCCTAACAACAAGCACAATAAAGCTACCGCTAGATTTTGAATGCTCATAAATTTTGTTTTCCGTTTAAATAAATAAATGAAAATGAAAAGAACACATTTTTGACATGCTATTCGAGCTTTGGTACTTTATTATTGTAGTACGTTTCAACATTTTCAGTCACGTTATGCTCACTTAAATTTAGATTTGAAAATGTTGAACTGGAAAACCAACTTACCAATATTACCGCTCACTCACAAACTTGAATTTCAACCATTGACTAAAGTCCTTTGTTGTTTGAGAAAAGGAATAATAAACACAAGGTGTTCAGTAGAGGCCGCAGTTGCGCAGGTTGTTGGCAATGATGACGTCCGTAACGGCGTCAAACACAAACTGGATGTTGTGCGTGTCCGTGGCACAAGTCATGTGGCAGTAAATTTCTTTTGTAGTCGACTTGTTCTTAGCTTCAAACTGTGCTTGAATATATGCGGCTGCTTCACCATATTCTTGAGCACCTATCAACATCCATCGTTTTAAGTACTTACTGTTATTTTAAAACACACAAGCTAAATTAAAGTAGTTTAGAATCATAAGAAAAGAGTGTGTACAATTTCAAATTATTTATATTTACCTGCATATTCTGGGAAACATATCGTAAGAGGTGATTTCCTAATTTTTTCTTCGAATAAATCTTTCTTATTGAGAAAGAGAATAATAGAGGTGTCTGTGAACCATTTATTGTTGCAAATAGAGTCAAACAGTTTTAAACTTTCCTGCATTCGATTCTGTAACAAAGTATATCATAAGAAATAGGTTACAAAAAAGAAAATTCATAAATACTAATTCAGTGCAATTATACTGCTCAACAAATAAACTGGTTTGCCGTAAGTTTGAATGTCAACATAACCTAGAATATCTAACAAAATGTGACGGAAAAAGTGTCATCGAACTAAGTTTTTATATTTCTGTTACGAACGTAGAAAAAATAGTGTATGATACACATGTATAAGAGCCATTAAAGCACCAGTGACGTTAAAAGCACTCCGCTAGCGCATCGTGCTTTTAAACTCGTCGCACGTGCTTTAAAGGCGTACTTATACACTAGTATCATAATATATTATTTTCAAAAGGTCAGTCATGGCATTTTTGGTAACTTTTTAGGATTGTGTCATAGTCCAGGCAAAGTGTCTGAAATAATCAAAAAAAGTACGCAAGTCTTGAAAATTTACAAAGTTGTAGAAAACTATATAATATTCAAGATTCCAATGAATCCCGAGCAGCACAAGGTGTGCTGAAACCTAAAACTTAGGTATCAAGTCCCTCCGAGCTCCCCTGCTGCATACCGGTCAACGCAGGTCTGAAAACATCTGCCATGATCAGTTTTGTCATAGACAGCGTACATGTACTATCCATTCACAAAACTCGTGAACTGTTAAAACGTTGTCAAGTTGGTACTTTGTTTAAATTCTGGTTTGGAACTTTTGTTTACTGATTTTGGCAACACGGAAATTTTTTTAATTTAAAAACTTAACTTATATCACACTTTCTTGTAAAAAAATTATCTCCAAAATTCTTTAATTTCTGTGCATACACTTCAATTGCAATGGAACAAAATCGAAAGGGGATTTTATTATCGGAAAGGGGAAAAAAAGGCTATAGTTATTCTAATTCTAATTATTACAAGGAAAACTTCGCTTAACTTTTGAGACATGTAACATAACCTAACTGTATTATTACTAGAAATCACCAGATTCGAAGTACATTCCAAAAAAAACTGTAATTTCGAGGTACACTCAGGAAATATGTAAAAATTAGACATTGACAGTTCACGAGTTTTGTGAATGGATAATAGTACCCTGTTGTAATATATGCGCAAACGAAAGTGAAATTAAGCTTGGCTTTGAATATTGAAACTATGTCGATTATTAATTCCAAGAACACTATACTAAGGACACGCAACTCCCGTTTCGAAGCGGACCGCTAAAAGCTGACAAGTAAGGCGGCCCGTGGTGTACAATTATTCATTCACAAAACTCGTGAACTGTCAATGTCAAACATTTGCTGAGTGTAACTGGAAATTCGGACCATGTTTTAACAATTAATAACACACTTGAAATACACTCCATTGGATTAACAACCGTAAACTGACTTTAACCGCGATTACAGGTTAATTTAGCTCGCTTCCAACTCTCGAACGACAGTACACGCTGTCGACAGCGCCGCGACGGCTATCCCCGACATAAGGGCCGCTTTTATATACAGCCGTCATATGAAGTTGCATCTCCTTAGTATAGTCTTCTTGATTAATTCACTGTAAATCTATGTCAAATTCGAGGTTAACAAGTTAGGTTTTGCATCAGTCTGTCAAAACTGACGCAAAACCTAACCTACTAACATCGAATTTGACATAGACTTACAGTGTCACCAACAATACATTTCAGTATTGTCAAATGTAATTTTTTTCCATAGGTGACTCTGATAAGACGAGTTTTCTAACACCCGTTACTACTCGTAATACTATTTAACTTTTTCATTTAAATTACTCTAAAATTTCAAATTTTGTAGATGTTATGAAAAATATTCAACCACATAAGTACGGCCGTTATCGCATCTAACTAACTCGGATAACTTCATTAGTCTCAGCCTAACGGCCTCGGCCACAAATGTATCCACGTTTGTTAGATACTTCTTAACGGGCCTTATGTCGTTAATATCTTTAGAGTGAAATACACATACATAACCTAAACCATTGCAAAACTGTCACCGAGTGTCATATTAAAATTTTATTTAAAAATTAACATAAACTAACATTTAAACAATGTTATATCTGCTACATCAGTAATTACAATAAGTTATAAGAACTGCTGAAAGTGTTCAACGTTGCAATTTAAACAACTTGCCACTTCTATCGAGAGATCCAAAAAAAACTGTTCCTCAGCCGACTGTGGAAGTTCAACGTATGAATAATATGTTGGTGACACTGTACGTCAATGTCAAATTCGAGGTTATCAGGTTAGGTTTTCCGTCAGTTATGACACAAAATGACGCAAATCCTAACCTGCTAACCTCGAATTTGACATTGACGTACAGTGTCACCAACATATTATTCATACGTTGAATTTCCACAGCCCCCTGAGGAACAGTTTTTTTTGGATCTCTCGATGCTATTATTTATGTCCTACCAGTACATTAATTGAAATTAATGACTCTATTTTAAGGTATCTTAGATACAAAATAACGCTCCAGGGCAATTATTTTCTTCATAAGAACACTAGGGTTATTATGAAAAATTAACAGTATTTGTTTCCATGGATACAACTTTATTATGCACCACTGTCACAATGAAAATTAATGACAGCTCAGCTAATGTCACAAATCTAACTTAGATCAGCTAACTAGATCAATCTTAAATACTATATCATAGTAATTGTATGAATTGAATATGAATATGAATTAGGTAAGAAAATTAGTAGGACATAAAACCTTGAAGGCACCACGGGCATTATGAGCTAAGAGCCCGCGATTGTTGTACACACCTCGGGCCAAAGGCCCTCGGTTAGTACATTTACAATCTTGGGCTCTTATTTTACTCATAATGCCCTCGGTACCTTAATAACTATAATAACTGTCATATTTAAATTAAAAACTTTAAAGGTAATAGAGCACATAATTTAATTTTTTTCTAAGCCAAGCTTGATTTCATTTTCATTTGCTCACAAGTTATAATTTGTATTTTAGATTTTTTCAAAGTATAAAAAACTGGTAATCAGCGTCGTAACCGTGGAAAAGCGTACAAAATAATTCACACAGTGCTTTACGATGAGTATCCGAATAAAAGTAACTCATTCAAAAACAGAATCGGTGATGTTAGGAATAAAATTACAGAACAAGATAAGGCTGACAGAAATAAGAACATATAGGTACTTTAGATGTGGTGCAACGATGTAGAAGACTCAAGTGGAATTGGGCAGACTACATTTCACGAATTCCAGAACAAAAATGGGCTTCATGGAGCACAAAATGAATACCTACCCAGAGACAGCAGGAGAAAGAATGGTATTAATTGGTGGGCAGAAACAAAAGAAGAAATTGTCTTATTAATATTAACATTCTTCTCAGTCTACAGAAATACCACAAAAACATTAATTTAATTAGAAAGTCTCAACTAAACTTAAAACTTAAGCTGGAAAGCTGTTTTATCTGTTTTAGAAAATTGTAGTGAACACAAACATGTAGGTATGTTATAGGAAAAATACAATAAATTACTATACAGATTGGTGATGTCTTGTGCGAGCATAGGGACAGCAGGACAATTGAGTTTCCATGGCAGGCACTGTACGCTATGTCGCATAATTCTGGAACAGCTAACGCACTAACACAGACTAACACTCATATAACACACCTCTAAGATTGCCAAGCTCCAACTGCAAAACCGATTTAAAAATATTCATTTACATTACAACATGTGCAGACCGCACAAGTGACGTCGGCGGCACTCAGCATGACTATTCAGCCAACGCATACCTTGCATTGTAGGCATTGATCGTGTTAAAACTTGCATCTTTTAATCTGAATAATACACACTATTTTTTCTGCGACCTAGAAAAGTAGAAAATATTCAAAATTTTAGATGATTGATTGATTTTGACGTTTCCCATTTAATAGTATATTATGTTATTAGGAGAAAAAGTGATACTTTGTGTGGCGAGACCAGACATGTTTGACTTTTAAGATGGTTGCGGAAAAAAGATTATTTTGAAATGCCTTTGTCTTACACTTACAGAGTAAAGTCAATCATTGTTTACTGCTTTCTCCTTCAAAATGTATTTTCTAGAATTATTAAAATTCTATGGAACTATTTTTTTAAAATCTTTGTTATAGTTTATGTACTATGAACTACTTACCGTCGTTTCATCTTCGTGAAGGACTTGATCATATTCGGACATAGCTACACAGAAAATAATCGCTGTAACATCTTCGAAACAATGAATCCATTTCTTTCTTTCCGATCGTTGGCCACCAACATCAAATAATCTACAAAAAAATATGTTACACAATTTGATACAATATATATATAGAGATTCTACATTACAGAGTGAAATTTGAATTGATGCATAATAAATAAAGTTTGGATAATTTATTTTATATTATTAAACTAGCTCTAATATTTATAAAAATTAAAATTTTCAGTACAGATGCACTCGAAAAGGAATGTGAATGCTGCTTAGTTAACAATAAATTGCAGCATGTAAACAAGTCAATTGGAACAAATGCATCATTCTATTTGTGTTCATTATTTTTAAATTACATTAGAAAAAGATCCGAATACCAAATGGATTAAATAAATGAGTGCAATAAATTTATAATGCATTTAGTATAATGTAACAGCAGTTACCGATGATTTGTACAAACAGAACATGTTTGTAAAAACTTTCTAGCAGTATTAGTAGTAGAACTATACATACTTAAAATTAAGGTTCTTGAATGAAAAATGAACTTCTACAATTCCTGTGGTTTTAACTCTGGTACGAAGGATATCTTGCTCTGTAGGTTGATAATCCTTGGCACCTAGTCGGTCTAAATCATCCAGGAAACTGTAAAAAGAAAAAGCTATTAAAGCAGCCATAGAAAAATACCAAGCATTAAAAAATACATAAGCTAGCTACGATTAATGTGCATCACATCTAATTGTA